>PVJH01015459.1:0-53478 GCA_004026705.1 Nesogale talazaci
GGAGAGCAGTGATGCCACAAAAAAAAAAACTAGTTGGGGGTGCTGAGGGAAGGGAAACATGGGGAGCTGGGCAGGGGGTCTAAGTGGAGTGCGGATGTTTTGAGAGTGAGGATGGCAACATGTGTGCACATGTGACCTGCGTACAATTGATGTCTGTATGGATCGTGAGGGGAGTTGTATGAGCCCCCAATAAAATGATTCATTAAAAAAAGGAGGGAGGGAGAAGGAGAAGCTTATACCAAGGGCTCAAGTGGAGAATATTTGGAAATGAAGATGCAACATGTGTACAAATATGCTTGATTCAAATGATGTATCTAATGTTATAAGAGTTGTAATAGCCCCCAATAAAATCATTGAAAAGAAAAAAAAGTATTGCCAACCCACCACCCCCCACCCCCCCAAAAAAAAATAGTTGCCCAAAATCTTTCCTAAATCCTGCACCTTGGTCTTTACCTCAGACTTCTGTTTGGGGTGTCAGTACCCTGGGTGTCCACCTCTAATTTTAAAACCGCGCCAGGGGCCCCCTCCCCCCCTCTTCCTGGAACCCGCACCTGGGGAACATTGCACAGGTACCGCAGGACCTCACCCACATACAGGATTCCAGTTACACTGTGCTTCCGACAGTCATCCCAAAAGCTGGAGGCAGAGAACTTGGGGGCCAAGACGCAGGTGATCCCTAAGGGAAGAGTTAAGGGGGCTCAGGTCATGTTTTTAACCCACTTTGTGTGGCCCCCTGGAGCACAGGGACAATAGCGAGTGGGATGGTGGAGCAGGAGGAAGGGAAGGGAAGCAGAGTAAAGACCTAGGAAGCAAAGCTTTAGACAGAGGTTTAAGCATGTGTATATATAAAGATATATTTATTCATAAAGAGGCATTCATCTATGTACATATACTTATATAACAATACACTAAGGAGGTGTATGGACTTTGGGTCTCTGCTCAAGCCCTCAACGCAAGAATACTTTATTCTAATAATCTGGCATTCTGTGATGCTCACCCTCCCCCAATTGCAGAAGACAAAATGGATGCATAAGCAAATGTGAAGAAAACTGATGGTGCCCAGCTATCAAAACATAGTGTCTGGGTCTTAAAGGCTTGAAGGTAAACAAGCAGCCATCTATCTGAGAAACAACACAGCCCACATGGAAGAAGTACATCAGCCTATGCAGTCATGAGGTGTGGACTGAATAAGGCAGCAGGCACCAGAAGATCCAAACAAAAAACATTTAAGAATGAGGTGGGTTGGAGAAGAAAACCCAAAGCCCATCTGTAGACAATGGGACATTCCCTCATAGAAGGGTCACCAGGGTGAAGTGCAGCACCCATGCAGCACGATATTCTCTAGTTCTCTCACTCCCACCATCGTAACCCAGTCCTGCCTGGGAGTTGTAGCTAGAGCAGAGCCTGTGCATCGATACAGATGAGAGCTCACGAACACGGAGGCCAGGTCAGACCAACCTCTCACGTACACAGTTGCGAGGGACACAGGCAGGAGGGCACCACCCAGGGGCATGAGCAACAAATGTGAGTGAAAGGAGCCCGCAGTTGGTATAATCTATGATAATTTATTAAGGGGTGGGGGGGAGCCAATACCAAGGGTTCAGATAGAAAGTAAATGTTTAGAAAATGATGGCAACATGTACACATAATGCATGATACAATGGAGGTATGAGAGCTGTAAGAGTTCCCAATGAAATGTTAAGTGGTCGGGCTGAGCCCTGGTGCCATAGTGGTTGTGCTCAGGACTGCGGCCCACTGCATGGAGGTTCAATTCCAGCAGCGGCTCTGCAGGAGCAAAGTCTGGGCCTCCTACTCCCACCACCAGAGGGCAGTGATGCCAAAACAACAATAACAAAAATTAGAAGTGGTCACCTTTAATGAAGTGGTCACCTTTAATGAGATCGTACAGCTGCATCAGTAGATAGACTGACCTTCAGGTAAATGTATTTCAAAGATCTCTACACTCCCTCTGGACAAGTGATCTCTTCTTCCTAGATCCCCTCCTTTGCAGTTGTCTCTGTGAAAGGCATTCTTCTCATCTCTACCCTTCACCCAAAGTCTGTGAGCTAAACACCGTTATATATACACACACACACCCCTGCTCATGTGTTTTGAGAGGAAAACAACTGTGTGTCCGATGCTTGAGGCCATGCTTTGGGAGGTGAGATAGGATACACCCTCTGTGAAAATGTTTCCAGTTTCTGGAAGATGACAGCTTTTGCAACCCCTAATGAAACATCTGCTACAAGCAAGGATTTCCAAGACACATCAAGCCAAGCCAAAAGATCCATTGTGGGAAACTAACACAGGGAAATAAATGATGAGCACTCTATTCCCTAACAGAGAGAATCTGGAAGGTTGGTATTCCACAGCAGGAAAGTCTCCCCTTTGGTAAGTTAGAGATGAAGTCCAAGTACATGATCCTGCTTTAAAAATCATTCCCAGGGCAGTGATGCCCCCAAAAGGGCAGTGATGTCCCCCCCCCCAAAAAAAATTGCCAAAGTCATTCCCACAGATTCTCTCCTTAACAGCTCTGCTGTCTTAAAATGAGCACATGGTTAATTCTGTCTCCCTGTAGAAGCAGACATTACCCTTTTGTTCTCTCTTTCCGCCATGACACCCAACCTCCCTTGTACCTTCCCCCAATGCAAGTATTGGGTTTCCTCACCTGTGAGCTCAGACAGCTTAATGTAGATACTGCCCACCTGGTGACCTATATTACTTGTGAATATGCCTATCTTAAAACTTTTAGGGCTGAGCCCCGGTGGCGTAGTGGTTGTGCGCGGGACTGCGGCCCACTGGGACGGAGGTTCAATTCCAGCAATGGGGCTGGGCCTCCTGCTCCCACCGCCGGAGAGCAGTGATGCCAAAAAAAAAAAATTAAAAAAACTTCTAAATATCCCAAGATATAAAGACTCACTCTCACTTCTTGCAGTTCTCCAACGCACTCACGTCCACATGATCCCCCAAGAGGAGAGGTGTGGAGGTGAGCATGCTCTCTATGACTTTAGTTTAATCTCGCTCTGTCATCGGCATGCATCTGTGCCTTCTGACGCTTCAGTTGTTGGGGGGCTGGCTTCCTCTGACAGCCCATCCACCACCACCTGGACCTCTAGCTGCAGGTCAGCATCTCTAAGGGGAGACAGCAGACTGGAAGCACACGGCAACCTTAGAATGTTCCTGCCAGGAATGCTGAAACTAGAGTCTAATATTGCCTCTGAGAGGAACTTCCCGTCTAGTAGAAAATGCAAGAGGGAGTTCCAGAAGAGAAACAACATGTGCAATAGGGAAAATCTGTTGAGCTGCAAGAAGACAACTGGGGAATTTTTTATGTGGATGGGACAGTCGAAATTAAAGGGTAAGTTAATTTTGTCAAGTGTAATGAGCATTTTGTGGGTCACATGCTTAAAGTCCTTAATGTTACAGATAGCTACAATAGTTATAAGTGACAAGATACAATGTCTAGGATTTGATTCAAAGTAATTCATAAAACTATGCAACATGCAGTGACTTGCCTATGTGGCCCTTCTAGCCACAGCCTTTGTTACTCCCTGCAGAGTAAGAAGGTAGAGAAGATAGTAATTGGATCATGATTCAGCTGTGAATGATTACAGTGCGTTGTGATTGCCAGCCTGTTGGGTATAGCACCAGCTGTTTCAGAAGTGCTGGTAGATAGTTCCCTACCAGCAAGAGATACCAACCAGGAGGGATTCCACCTTTGGACTTGTAGATTCTTGAGCACCGAACTGAACCTCCTTGAGTCAGGAGACAGCTTTGACACCCACGGGAGGAGCGACAGGGAGGCAGCAGACCCAGGAGCCAGAGCAGCGGACCGGACATCCCAGCCCACGAAGCAAGTCAAGCTGAGTGCATTAGGGCTGGCGGTTGGCTTGTGGGGTGGGCTGCTTCAGGGAGTGCTTATTCAGTCATTGAGGAGCCGAGTGTCGGATGATTCTCAGAGAGAGAGCTGGGTGCCTTCAGGCTGAGGCACAGAGCAGAAGGTATGCCATCTGGGTATTTATTGACAATCCTCAAAGAGCTGTCATGTTGCCCAAGCAGGGCTGAGGCCAAGTCAAATATCTGAGGATCAAAGAACGGTCTGGCTGTGGGCGAGGCAGAGAGAAACTGTCCTGTGGAAACAATTGTGTCCTTCGCATTTCTCACTTCCCTAAGAAACCTGTGACCACTGCCCGTGGCTTCCGTGTGGTTGATTGCAATGAAGTAGGGGATCTGGCAGAAAAGCACAGTCCTGTGGGGGACAGAGCAACCCGGCGATCCAATGGCCCATGCGCCGGCCTGCGACTGAGCTCGCTTGTATGGCTCTACGTTCCCTTACAGGCGAGCCGCGCCTGCAGGGTGCGCCCTAATACCAGGGAGAAAGGCACCCCTAGAGCAGTCCACCACGGGAAGTCAACAGGCAGCATGTGTCCAAGAGTAGCGGTCACAAGGGGAGAGGATGAACAGAAAGGGGCCGGCCACACCGGGAAGAAGGTGGCCAGAGGGCAGCTCCCTGTGGGGACTGCATTCGCTGTCACAAATCCAAATGTGTGTAAATAGCTGAAGGGAAGACAGTAGGTTCTGCCAGCTTTCACCCAAGTCACAATTCAAAGATGAAGAACAACAAGCAGTTAGCCACAAGTTAATTAGTTGTTGAAGCTGAGGCTAGGCAGGATTGCAGGAGGTGATCAAATGGTTTGTTCAACTTTTGCATAGGTTTGAACATTTCCACAATAAAACATTCAAAGCAAACAATCAAAAAGAGGTTTAGGGCTGAGCCCGGTGGTGCGGTGGTTGTGCGCGGGACTGCGGCCTACTGGGACGGAGGTTCAATTCCAGCAGTGGGGGTGGGGCTGGGCCTCCTCCTCCCACCACCGGAGAGCAGTGATGCCCAAACAAAAAACAAACAAAAAGATTTAAGGCTGAGCGAGCCCTGGTGGTGCAGTGGTTGTGTGCGGGACTGCAGCTCAGAGTTGATGGTTCAAATCCAGCAGCAGCTCTCCAGGAGCAAAGCTGGGCTTCCTATTCCCACCAAGGCAGTGTTGCCACCAAAAAAAAAAAAGTTTAAAAAAGACAACCAAAAACACAGTTCCACGACTAGATTCTGACTCCTGGCAATAACCTGTGGGTCATTTTGACCCCTCCATTGGCTTCTTTCCGGCTGTTTCCATCGGAGGGCCTGTGGGTAAGCTCGCAGCGGAGCCCACCCACCAAGGACAGCACCCAGTGACTTCAAACAAAGAGTGGGTGGGAGGAAGGAAACAAGCGTAATCAGACCATGGGATGGAAAAGGCCAGGAAAGAAAGACTGGAGAGGTTGGGTCCCAGTTTGAATTGCAAGTCAGATGTGAGGGGCACAGCCCAAAGGAACCACGGTGGCCACCATTGCCTTTCCAGCTCCTTTTAGGGCCATGTCACAAATCTGTCACCAACACCCCAATGGCTTCCTGAGGGCCCTCAGAGGTGTCACAAGTGTCCTCCTCCATGACATGTGAACTCACCTGGGCCATGTTCTCAGTAGGTGGGTAATCAGGATGCCATGAAGCCATCAACCCCCCATGATGGGATCAGCCCTGACCCAGTGCAAGGGGATTCAAGTAGGAGACCTCAGTCACACTGGGATCATAGCCTGGACTGCAGTGGGTGGCCAGAAGCACCTATCTTATAAGAGATGAGAAGGGAGCAGGCAGACAGACGGACTTACTACCTCCAACGAAAAAGAAGCCTGGAGTGGAACAGGTCCTTAGGACCCAGGGTCCTTGTTCTGGGAGCCTTGTGAATTCTGGGGGAGATAAATGCCAAGGCACATGGAGATCTCCAAAGATGTTCAGGCCACAAATGTCAAAAAGATACAGTGACCTTTCCTGGAGCCAACAGAGAGAAAGCCTTCCCCTAGATCTCAGACTCCAAACCTAACTGCCATCCAGTCAATGCCGACTTCTGGTGAACAGAGCCCAGTCTTTCTCCCCTAGAACTGGCTCCTTGAATTCAGACTTCTGGCTGCCCCCACTCCACCGCGAGAGAGTGCGTGGCTGTGTGCGAACTGTGGGCTTGTTCTGTTACACCAGCACTGGAGAACAAAGATGGGAGGCTTTCCTGTCACCTCCACCAAAGGGCAGCCAGTAGGAATCTAGGTGCCCAAGACCCTCTTCAAGTGGAATGCTAACCCAGGAGGTCTTGTTAACCCACTCTGGAATCCTGAGAGTTGAAGTCCCCGGGGGAAGGGCTTACCGGACTCCAGACAGCCAATGATTCCCATCATGAGCCCCATGGTGTGGTACAGGGGCATGGCCACGTAGATCACATCGTCTGCCGTGACTCCGCAGAGGGTCAGCATACCCACTGTTTGCAGCAGCCGTTCGTGGGAGATGATGACTGGCTTTGGAAGTCCTAGGGACACAGGAGTGGGAAGGGTGGAGAGGTTGAAGAGGCAGCACCCATGCCGGTGGGTCCCAGGCAGGCCAGCAGCCAGAGTGGTGTTCCCACCATCAGGCTTGTTCTGGGGTGTGAGCCTCCTGCTGAGCAGTTAAGTATGAGGATTCCCCGTTGGGTTGGAGGAGACAATGTGGAGTTTGGAGGCAGGAAGGGCCAGGGAAGGACAGGTGGACACAGTGTATCTGGTGAGGGGGCTGCTGCTGGCATGCCACACATCAAAGAGTATGTGAATTGTAGGATTTGCACCCAAATCCCAGCGACTAAACAGCGGGCGGTATTCAGGACTGGAATCACCTGGGGTGAGGTCAGACCACATTAGAGGGCAAGGTGGGTTACAGAGGTCCAATTGGAAGGTGGAGACCTAGGCCAGTGGCCAGGCACCGAGTGAGTGGGCGCCCTTACCGGTGGTTCCCGAGGTGTAGATGAACAGCACAGGGCTGCGAGGCGTCAGCCCTGCACGCAGGTGGGCAGGCACCGGGTCCGAGGGGGCAGCATTCAGGGCAGCCCCCAGAGCCGCCACCCCCAGCGTGGGGGACGAGTGGCCGAGGTAGAAGCAGCGGATGTCCTCGGCCTGCAGCTCGGGAAGGATCTCCTCCAAGCACTCCCGGAGGTCTGCGGGGGCCAGTGGAAGGGGAAATTGAGGGCAGGGCCAGCTCCGAGTGAGGGGGCGGGGGAGGGGCTGGGCCCCAGTGACTGGGGTCGGGGAGCCTCCTGCTATGGAAGAAGTCCTTCCCAGAGAAAAGTTGGCTCCAGGGGCTGGAGAACCCTATCAATGGTCGCTTTTAAATCTGACTGTCCACTACTTGGGTGGTGGTTCTGGAACTAGCCCTTACAAAGAGAGACCAGGCCCACTGTTCTTGGATTAGGTTTCCTGGTGGATTTAATGTTAACTCGGCTTGGTCTCTTCCACCTTCACCTCCGCTCCCTGAACGGCTGTCCTCTGGGAGTGCCTCCGGGGCCGCCCTGCCCGCAGGGTGCAGGTCCCTCACCTGGGTCCACCACCAGCACGCGGGCGCCGGAGCTCAGCACAGCGTGGACGAGCGTGGCCCCCCGGCAGTTGGGGTTGATCCAGGCCGCAGGGCAGCCCAGCTTGGCCAGCCCCAGCCACAGGCCCAGGGCCGGAATGGCGTGCGAGGCCAGGACCAGGAGGGCCACCGTGTCCTCGGGGCTGCGCAGCTCGCCCTGCATGGTCCACGCCGCGCGGCAGGCCTGCCTGTCCAGCTCTCGGTAGGTGACCGTGCCCCCCTGGGGCCCCGTGCACACCAAGGACACGCGCTCCGGCTGCTCCCGCGCCCGCTGCTCAAAGGCGTCCACGAAGGTGAGCGGCGGCCGCCGGCCCAGGCGCGCGCGCGCCCGCAGCCCCTGGCGCAGCAGGCGCGCCGCGTAGACGGTGTCCGCCGGCAGCCAGCGCAGCGCGGGCGGCGGCCGGCGGGGCAGCAGGGCCAGGGCCAGCGCGGCCGCGCCGACGCTGAGCCCCGACGGGGCCCAGGGCCCGAGCCAGGGCCAGGCCAGCGCGGCCCCGGCCAGCAGCGCGCCGCCCACCAGGTCTCCCAGCAGCCAGCGCAGCGCCACGGCCACGGTGGCCGCGCGGCCCAGCGACAGCAGCAGCAGCCAGGCACCCATCGCGCGGCCGCCTCGCTCGCCCGGGCACTCTCCCCTCCGTCCTGCGGGCCACCTTGCCCTGCCTTTGCCCCCAGGGCACGGCTCCAGGCCCTCCTCCCTGACCCATGCTCTGCGCCCGGGGCCAAGGCTGCTCTCACCCCGCAGGGACACAGGGGCCACCTGGTAGCGCTGCCCTGGGCTGCCTTGCTAAGTGGTCAGGCTGGAGGCTGCTCCCTGCCAGGTCAGCAGTTTAAAACCACCCGGCCGTCCCGCGGGAGAAGGGCAGGACTCTGCCCTCCTACAGAGTGACAGTCCCTGGGGAACGGCGTTTAGGCAGGCCACTTCAGACCAAGGTCTTATGACTAAAATCTGCTACAGAACTCTGGGGCAACTTTACAATAAGGGGGGGAGGGTGTGTGTGAATCTCTCCCTGAGGAGGTGGGCAAAAGCCTTGAGCAGAAGAGTCACAGAGGAGACCCAGATGACCGAGAAACATGAGAAAATGGTCCCCATCCATTAGCCATCAGGAAATGCAAGCCAAAGCAACCGTGAGATACCACTAACACCCACAAGCAGAGCCCGATTCCAAAAAATCAGAAAGCCACAAATGTTGGAAGGGGTGTGGTGAGATAGGAACTCAATCACTGCGGACGCTCTGTGGAAAGTGATTTGCCGATCCCTACGCCAGATGGAAACGGAGGCATGGGAGAACCCAGCAATCCTGGGTATGTACCCAGAAGAAATAAGAAACAGCCCATGACTATTGGCACTACAATGTCCATCGCTGCACAGTTCCCAATCTCAAAAAACTAGAAACAGCCTAAATTTCTATCAAGAGATGAATGGATTAAAACACTCTGATAGGGAGGGGGAGAAATGAGGAGCTAATACCCAGGGCTCAGGGAGAAAGAAAATATTTTGAAAATGAGGATGGCAAAAAAAAAGAAAGAAAGAAAATGATGATGGCAACATACATACGAATGTGGTTGACACAATGGATGGGTGAATGGATTGTGATAAGAGCGGTCAGAGCCCACAATAAAATGATTAATAATAGGGCTGAGCCCCGGTGGCGTAGTGGTTGTGCGTGGGACTGCGGCCCACTGGGATGGAGGTCCGATTCCAGGTCCACAGAGCAAAGGCTGGGCCTGCTACTCCCACCACCTGAGGGCAGTGATGCCCCCCCCCCCGCCCCCCGCAAAAAAAAAGATTAATAATAGATAACGCTGGTATTGATAAACTCATGAGATTCCATTACTCACTCTCTCTGCTCCACCCTGGCCTCTGAAGTCATGACTGAGAGAATGGAGGGTAAGTGCAGACCCCACCACAGTGCACCAAACCTTGACCACATGGAGCAGTTCAGTGAGCGACAGATTCATGGACAGAGACGCTACAGGGCCTGCCCAATCGGCCAAACAGACCCCCTCCCTAGAAGCATGTGCTACGGAGGACAAAACTTACTTTCCAGGGTGGAGAAAGGGGGCTGGCCTGCCACACCCACATGGAACCAAACCAAGAAAGAGGAAGAGAGAGTGAGAGACTAGACCCTACAGCGGCCCATCAAGCCCTGAGCACACCTTCACTGCCCGGGAGCTGCTAGGGTACAGAGAGCACTGCAGGGCTGACCTGATGCCCCCTTGCTGGAGCACACTGCAACAGAAGGCAGTACTGGGGACACACCACACCATTACACACACACACACACACACAACCAGGAAGGGAACATAACATCAGCAGTGGGAACAAAGCAAAGCCAAAAAATAGACTTCAACTTAGGAGGGGCAGTTCCCCAAACCCCCCACCCCATGCAGAGACGGTGGGGAGATAATTATAAAGGTCGGCAGACAACAACAACAACAACAAAAAGGGCTCAGCCCCGGTGGCGTCGTGGTTGTGCGCGGGACTGCGGCCCACTGGGACGGAGGTTCAATTCCAGCAGTGGGGCTGGGCCTCCTACTCCCACCGCCGGAGAGCAGTGATGCCCCTGCCCCCAAAAAAATCAACAAGGAAGAGAACATAGAGATCCCGGGTGTGTTGGAGCACAGCCATCCAGCTGAGAGGAGTTACTGAGAGGCAGAAGGGTCAGTGTGATGGTGGGGCAGGAGGAAGGGGAAAGGAAACAGAGAAAAAGCTAGGAAACAAAGCTATGGATAGAGGTATAAACATAGCTGTGCACCTATGTAAATATATTAATTCATAAAAATAGAGATATTGGCCAATGTACATATATGTATTTATATACATGGAGGAAGTGGATGGGCTTTGGGCCTCTGCTCAAGCCCTGCCTCAATACAAGAACACTTTGTTCTCACCATCTGGCATTCTGTGAGGCTTGCCCTCCCCACAGGACTGCTGAAGACCAAATGTGTACTTAAGCAAATGTGGTGAAGAAAGCTGATAGTGCCCAGTTATAAAAAGATTAAGCGTCTGGGGTCGTAAAGGTTCGAAGTTAAGCATGCCCACATGGAAAGGCACACCAGTGTACGCGATCAGATCATGAGGTGTTAACAGGCATCAGAAGACCCAAAACAAACATACTGTTGAGAACAAAGGGGGCTGGAGCAGAGACCCAAACCCATCTATAGACAATAGGACGTCCCTTCACAGAAGGGTCACAAGGAAGGGATGGATCAACCCGGGTGTAGCATAGCACCCATGAAACATCCCAAACTCCTCTGGTTCTTACCCTTATCTCTTTTTGTTTTTGTGGGCATCACTGCCTCTGGTGGTCATGAGTGCTACCTAGCTGCCACTGGATTTGAACCGCCAAGCCCACGGGCTGCAGTTCCCCACTCAACCACTTACGCCACCGGGGCTCAGCCCTAACTCCTCTGGTTCTTTGAGGCTTCCTCACCCCCACTATCATGACCCTGCCTTTCAGTTCTGGCTAGACTGGAGAATTTACATTGGTGTAGAGAAGAGCCCACAACACATGGACTCCTGTGTGCCCGGCTATTAAAAGATATAGTGTCTGGAATCTTAAAGGCTTGCAGTTAAATAAGCGCTATCTAGAAGGGAAGGCACAAAGCCCAGCTGGAAGAAGCACACCAGCTTGTCTGATCATGAAGTGTCAATGGGAACCAGTAATCAAATAGACATGAAGGAGCGTAGACAAAGTGGAGACCCAAAACCCACCTGTAAGATCACTGGTCAGGGGCTCAGCCCCGGTGGCATAGTGGTTGAGTGCGGGACTGCGGCTCACTGGCTTGGCAGTGCAAATCCAGCAGCAGCTCTCCAGGAGCAAGGCTTGGGCCTCCCACTCCCACCAGAGGGCAGTGATGCCCCCCCCCCAGAGATCATTGGACAGTCCCTCCCAGAAGGGCCACAGAAGGGATGACACATCCAGGGGGCAGCATAGCACTGATGAAACACACTTATCCTCCAGTTCTTGAATATTCCCTCCTTACTATTTTTTTTGTTTTTTGGGCATCACTGCTCTCCGGTGGTGGGAGTAGGAGGCCCAGCCCCACTGCTGGAATTGAACCTCCGTCCCAGTGGGCCGCAGTCCCGCGCACAACCACTACGCCACCGGGGCTCAGCCCCCTAAAACACTTTCTTATACGTCTCCCCTCAAACACCCTCTTCCTTTGTCCTGTCACACCTTGGCCTCTGCTGTCAGTAGGAGCCCCTTTTGTTGGTGTTTCCCCTGGGCCATTGTGGCTGGCCACTGGGGACTCAGTTCTCTGTCCCCTCTCCAGGTTCCATCAGTCTGCTGTCACTTCTCCTTGTGGGCCTTCCTATCTAATCCATCTTCTCCAGAGACCCCTGCTCCCACTCCCCCTCCACACACATCCAGAGAGAAATCACGGTCTCAGGAGCAGCTGTGCAAACCAGAGCTGAACCAGATCCCACAATGGGTCACGCCAGAAGCCCTGAGGCTGGGCTTCCTTGGGTGCCCCTTTGACCGGAGGGCGGGCTCTCCCAGGATGTCCTGCTCCATGGTGATCTGAACCTCATGCTGCCAAGGAAGTAGGCCCAGTGCAACTTTGGTGTCCTGCCCCTGGGAGGTGCTTGACCCTCTGCCAGGTACAGAGCGAATCCTGAGTAAATGAAAACATGTCGTGCTACAACTCGCGTGGGTCGGGGCCTGCCAAGTGTGTGGTGCTAGGTAGAGCCCTGACCTTTAGTCTCTGGGGGTGGGATGGGCACTGAGATGCCACGATTGGCTCCAGGTGGTCCTCCCCTCAGCTTCAGACCGGGGCCCATTGGAGTCAGCCAAGAACCTCCCACTGCCCTGGACACTGGGAAAACAAAGCCCCTTGGCAGCAGGCGGGCAGTGGATGCAGCGGCCTGAGCGTCCACGCTGTCTTCAGCCACCCACTGGGCCCCAGAGATGGTGGTCCCCATGCCCAGTGTCTTGCACCACTTGGGAATTTGTGCTTCCAGTGGCCAAGGCAAGTATTCTGGGGCTTCGGCCCCTCAGAGCTTGGACAAATCCCCCCCTCCCCCCTCGTAAGGCACTCAATGACTAACCTGTCATAATTGGGGCAGGACTGGAGAGGGAGACCTGATGGTCTGGGCTAAGCGAGGCCTGGAGACATGCAGTGTAAGCTTCGGCCAGAAGTCTGGGGAGGCTGCCCCCTCCCCATAGGAGATATTCAGCAGAGCCCGAGGCCAGTCTCACGCCCACTCCTTTCCAAAACAGATGGCCAGTGGAGGCTGGGCTGGACAGCAGAGGCTGCCCAGAGATGGTGCGCAGTGGAGGAAAAACCCAGTCTCGGTGCTCATGGCTTCACGGCTCAGGCCCCGGCCTGCCGTCCTTTATTGTGCCCAATGCCCAGCCCTGTCCTTGGTGAGTCTGCCCGACCCTCCTCGGGGCAAGATGATGGAAGGGTACCCAGGTGGGGGACAAAACACACGGCTTCATCGAGTCCCGCAAGGGCTGGGGAGTGGCCGATGCTGCCCTACCCCACCCACAGGAGCCAGGAAGGGTGGTGGGAATCCAGGTGCAGGGCAAATCAGGCTCTCACTTCCTGCTCAGACAAGGTGGTACAGTTCTCGGAGGTGGTTGGGGTCCTGGAGGGACGGAGTATGTAAGTGGATGGGGAAGGAGGCTGGCCCCCCATCAAGTTTGGAGATGGGGTGGAGGTAGGGAAGGGGGGGCCTGTACTGGGGCAAGGGTCTGGTGGAGGACGTGTGTAGGGCACTGCTGGGGGTCTGGCTGGCCCTGGGCCGGGGGCTCCAGGAGGACTTCACGGCCAGGCCCCATCAGGAGGCGGGGTGGGTCGCCAGGTGGCGCTCGAGGAGCGCGCGGTGTGAGAAGACCTTGCCGCAGGCTGGGCAGGGCGCGCGCTCGGGGCGGTGTGTGCGCATGTGCACGTTGAGCGAGCTCTTCTGTGTGAAGCGCTTGGCACAGACGGCACACTGGAAGGCGCGCACGCCCGTGTGCGTAACCATGTGCTTGAGCAGGTAGTCGCGCAGAGAGAACGATCGCCAGCACACGGCGCACTGGTGAGGTTTCTCCCCTGTGGGTGAGAAGGCGAGGCGCGAATAATTCGGCGGCCCCTCACCGCCCTGTTGCCCTCCCAGGCCCCCGCAGCCCGGTGGGGATCCCCCTCCCCAAGCGCACCCTTCACCCTGGGCCCAGAAGTCCTGAGGCTCTCCCTCCACACCCGTTCCCCCTGTCCCGTGACTCCATCAGGGCCCCTCTCTGCACCGACAAACCCAGCTCACCCGAGTGGATGAACATGTGTTTGGTGTAGTTTTTCCGCGAACTGAAGGTCTTGCGGCAATGGGTGCACTCATAGGCCGACGACTCGGAGCCCGAGGCCCGCGCGGCAGGACCCGCGGGCGCGGGGGCCGGGGCCGGAGCTTCCGCTAGTGGCCCGCCGCCGCCCGAGACTGCATCGGCCTGGAGAGGATAGAAGGTGGTGGCGGGCGGGGGTGGGGGCGGGGGCGCAGGAGCAGACCCCGAGGGCGCAGGCGGCCCTGGGGCCCCCAGGTGGAAGGGGAAGAGGGTGGCCTGGGGCGCTGGGGTCTTCCCGCCTGGTGGGCGGGGGCTGGCCAGGACGCAGTCGGGCGGGCCAGGGGCCGGGCTCTCGGCCGGACAGCTCTCGGTGACAGCGCCCTCCTCCTCGTTCCAGGCAGGGACGAAGCAGTCAGGAATCACGTCCTGGGCCACCGCAGTTTCCCGGAGGAAGTCCCTTCCGGCGCCACTGTAGTCTGGGAGGCCAGCCAGCGCCGGGGGGTCGTCGGGTGCGCGGTCCGCGGAGGTGGCCAGGAAGCTGGGGGCGCAGTCGGGGAAGGCAGGGGCTGCCTGGCCTTCCCCGGGGCCACTGCCACCACCTTCTCCGTCTTCTCCGTCCGTCTCCTCGTCCGTCTCCTCGTCTTCATCGTCCCCACCTTCCTCGGGGGGTGCAGGGATGGGCAGGTCAGCATCAGGTGACTGGGTCTTGGTGGGCGTGGGGGGCTCGGGCAGCTGCAGGCGCGCGGGTTGGCGCTGCTTGCGGCTATGTGCGGCACCGGGGTGGCCGGGGGGGCGGGCGGCCAGGAGGTGCCGCAGGCGGTGGCGCAGCTGCGCCGGCGCGAGCGAGGGCGGGGGCACCGGGGCGGGCAGAGCGGCAGGCGCCTGGGTGCCCGGGGTGGGCGTGCGCGTGCGCGCGATGATCTGCGTGCACTCGTCGATGACCGTCTGGATGCGCAGCACGGATGCGGCCGTGAGCACCTGCAGCGCTTCGCCCTGCGCCACCACCAGGGAGCCACTGTAGAGGAACTCAACCAGCTGGCGCACGGTCTGCGCAGGCACCACCGGCGGCACCCGGATCTCCGAGTGGCCGAGCAGCAGCTTGTCCTGGAAGAAAGGTGAGCCGGCGGCAAGCACACAGCGGTGAGCGCGCAGCGAGGCCTCGCGGATGCGCACGGTCACGTCGCAGAAGTGCCCGCCCAGGCGCTGCCCATTAAGGGTCTCGAGCAGCGAGCGGGAAAAGTTTTGCAGATGGATGTGGTGCACTGCCTCTGCTGCCGCCATCTGTAGAAGACAGGGCGGTGGAGGAGGAGGTCAGGTGGGGGCCGCCTCCACCCCCCCCCCAAGACCTCCGTAAGCTTCTCCGACTGTGCAGCCCCAGCGTGCACTCATGCACACTCGAAACAAACTTCCGCCGCAGATGTCCAGCGTCCCCGAGAGTGTGCAGTTTCTGAAGCCATTCATTTGCCCAGAGCAAACAGCCTCATCTCCCTCCAGCGCAGCCGGTGAATTTGAACCGCCATCCGCACAGTACAGTCCAATGTTCACCAGACAGCCGACATCCCTCCGCCCTGCCTCCGTGCCAAATGATTGCTCTCCCTCGCTCACTGCTTAGGGCCCAGGACTGAGCCTGCGTCAGGCAGTATGAACAAGCCCTCCCAAGGGACCTTTCTCAGCGGCCAGGGCTTCCACCCTGACCTAGTGCCCACCTGGGGGGCTGCAGCCCCTCCCACTTGCCTCCTCCAGCAGCCTCTGAGCAACAGGGGAAGGAGAGGTTCTCTCTAAGGAGCTGAGAATTGGGCATGGGGACGTGGGTGCACCGGGAATTAGGCCAAACAGCCATCCCACATGAGGTCAGCCTAGGCATCTTTCCCCGGGGTCCTGGGTGTGGCAGAGAGGCCATGACTCGAGGTGTGGGGGAGGCTTCTGTGCAACACCTAAGGTCCTGGGAAGCTGAGCTCATAACCCCCACTGTGAAGGCCCTGCCACCCAACACGGCGACCCCTCCACAAACCACGGGTCTGTGACCCAGGCGAAACAACGATGGGGTGTCTGGCTGAGCCCTCACGCACGCCTGTGAACTTCCCTGTCGTTCAAGAGGAGTTGGAACATGGGAGGGGTGCACCTTCTCTCCACCACTCTGGTTCGGGCGTCGGCCCACTTGCCTGCATTTCCCCCTCCCTTCTGACTCCCCCGACCACGTGGCGCACCTCCGCCGCTCGTCACCTCGGGCCTGCGCAGTTGCAGGCCACCTCCCCTCCCCACGCCTCCCGGCCGATTCCCCACGCAGCAGCCAGAGGGAGCCCGTGCAGATCCTGGTGCGGACCGCGACCCTCCCCTGCCCAGAACCCCCGATGACGAAGAATTCCTGGTATTCCTCACACGGCACGTGCATTCCTTCAGCCACAAGCGCCCTTCCCCGCCTTTCCCCATCGCGCATCTCCAGGCGCAAAGCCCGGCCCGGGGACTGGCGGCGGCACCTTCCCCCCGGGCAATGAGGGCGTGAGCCCCTCCTCGGGCCCGCACGCACGCCCACCCCCTGCCTCCACGGGCTCCCGGGTGTTTTCCCGGAGGCCTCCGAACAAAGGCGCCCCTGAGGCCGGACCCCCAGCCCCCGCCCGGCCTGCGGGGCAGCCTCCTGCACTCCGCCCCGGGCCCAGCCCCAGGCCCCGGGGGCCGCCCGACCTGTGCGCACGGGGCCCAGCCGCCCGGGCTCCCGCCGCCACGCCCGGGCCGCGCCGAGCCCCGGTCCTGCAGCGCCCCCTCGCGACCGCCGCCGCCGGCCCCCGACCCCGGGCGCGCGGCCTCCTGGCGGACCTGAGCAGCGAGCCGCCCGACCCACCTCCTCAGGTACCAGGCCAGGCCGTGGCCGCCTCTCGCTCTCCGCCACCAAGGCCGCACTTCCGGGCCGCGACCCGGGCGGAACCCAACTCCGCGGCGGCCGCGGCGCAGGGGAGCGCTGGTCCAGAGCACGCTTCCGGCGTTTCCATGGAGATCAGCCGCGCCGCCCGGTCGCACTTGGGGCCCCCTACCCAGAGGAACCAAAAGTCTAGGAAGCTGGGGCCGACCAGGCGCGGGGGAGCTCTGGGCCAGAGCACCCTTCCGGCTTCGCCTGGGAGACGGGGTGGGGGCGGGGCGTGGAGGGGCCACGGGCCACGCCCCTGCTGGAAGCCCCAAAGTGGAGCAGAGGAGCTGGCCCTGGTGAGCCCACGGCCCGTCTGGTCGTCGCAGTGCCGCTGCAACAAGGAGTGGGGGCTTTTCCTCTACCTGCCCTCCCTGCCTCGGCCCTGCGCACTTGGGTACAGGCGAGAGTGGGGAGCAGATCCCCACAGCCTCACCATGCACCTGGTCTTCGGCGACCTTGAGGCTCATCTGCCGCAGACGGGATGGATTCAACCAAGGGCTGCAGTGTGCTTCCGTCGGCCACAGCCTGAGCTAGAACTATTATGGCAGAGGGTGGAGTATGAGCCCCAGTGGCAGGGGTCAAGACACCCCAGAGTGGAAGACAACCGCTGGGACTGAGCCTGTGAGGAGAAGGTTCAGGGGAGGGGTCCCCTGTCTGCAAGGCCCTGAGGTGAGGCGAATGGGAACAGACCGCTAGCCAGGGAGACAGGGAGGTGAGCTTGGCATGGTCTGGGTCCTGGAGCTCATGCTGGCGGGATCCCAAGGCTTCCAAGCTTGTGGAATGGAGCAGAGGGCAAGGCCACACTGCTGCCCCAACCTGCTGCTGTATCGCAGCTAAGGTATCTGGAGTCAGAAAGGCACGAACCAAGTGGGAAGCCACTATCTTTATCTGCAGCCCATCTCTGACCACAGCTGAAAACAAGCACTCATGGCTGGCCTCTCTTCCTCTGCCTGTAAGTGGCCCAGCCTTCATCAGTCAGCTCCCTAGAGGAGCGAGCCCTCACTTCTCTCTGAAGTTCCTCTTGGTTTTCTTTTGCCCCTCTTCAGAACTGCAGTGTCTGTCCCTCCCACCAGGACCCTCCCACTAGGTCAGTAGATACCAAGCATCCCGGGAGCCCCCTCATGCTCAAACTCTTAATAGTGGGTCAGAGCAGAGGGTCATGCATGTCCTTGCCTCAGCCACACCCCCACTGTCATCGAGCCCTTATAGCAACCAAGAATAAAGGTGCCGACCTCCCCTTGGCTTCTGCGAGACTTAACCCCTTAGGTGCTGGGGCGTTGTATGTAAAACCGTGGTGACAGTGCCTGTGTCAAGATCCCATTCCTTCACCTCAGGAACCTATGAATGTGAATGAGGAACAACAGGAATAGTCCTGGTTTTCAAGTTGGGTTGCTAACCACAAGGTCGCAAGTTTGAATCCACCAGTTGTTCTAAGGGAGAAGGATGAGGCTTTCTACGCCCGCAGTTAAAAAACGTTACGACGGCTGAAGCCCACAGGGACATTTCAGCCTACAGGGTCATTATGAGTCAAGATGGACTCAGTGACAGCGAGCACTTTGGGGAGTGTATCGCAGCTTAACTTTTTTCAAAACCATTTTATTGGGGGCTCAAACAACTCTTATCACAATCAATACATACATCAATTGTATGCAGACCACATTTGCACGTTTGTTGCCATCATCATTCTTAAACATCCTTCTACTTAGGTTCCTAAGCTCTCCATACAGCTTAAATTTTGAAGATAGTTTATTAACTATATTTCATAATGGGAGCCCCGTATCCATTTTTGATGCTCCATATAGATTGACTGGATCAAGAGTGTGAACAAAGCAGAAAAATTCCGCATGAGATACTGCACAGAAGGGCTGAGCCCCGGTGGCGTAGTGGTTGTGCGCGGGACTGCGGCCCACTGGGATGGAGGTTCGATTCTAGCTCCATGGAGCAGAGGCTGGGCCTCCTACTCCCACCACCTGAGGGCAGTGATGCCCACCCCCAAAAAAAAAAAAACCTGAAATACTGCACAGAAAAGTTCTGTGTTAAGTGTGCCCCCTCTCACCATACATACTGTGTGCTGAGCAGATTATTGATATACTGCCAAATAACTAGAGAAGCTGGATTATCTGAAGAAAGCAGTATTAGGACCAGAGGAGGGCTTTTTAAGATGACACAGCCTTGCTTGCTGAAAGTGAGGAGGACTTGAGGTGCTCAGCGATAAGCAAGAATTGTGGCCTCCTATATGGATCCCAGTTCAATGTAAAGGACAAACAAATCCTCACAAATGGAGCAATAAGGTGGCATCGTGATGGATGGAGAAAAGCTTGAAGTTGACAAAGGTTTCGTGCTTGACTCCACACTCAGTGCTCACGGGAGCAGCACTCAGATGAAAAGATGCAGATGTGTTCCATTGGGTAAATCTGCACAAAGATTCGAGTATTAGAAAAACAAGGAGGTTAACTAAGGCATACCTGACCTAATCCCCCATTTTCTTGCAATAGACCTTACAGAGGGTGACAGATGGCAGACGGCCAGGCAGACAGCAATGGGAGAGCAGGACACTGACTCCCAAGGAGCAGGACAGGGTGACTTCAGAGGAGAGGCCGGCCCCCTGGGGAGAGACTGGTAGGGTGCTGAGAGAGGGTCTGAGTCTCGAGGAAGCTCTGTGTGGGGTGGTTACAGGTTATCAAATCAGTTTTGACTCGAGGTGACCCATGTGAAACAGGAGAGCTTCCCCCGAGGGTTTTCTGAGCCTCGAGAGACTTCCTCTCCCCTGCTCAGGCCATGTTATCAGTCTCTGCATCAAAACGTCATGCTGGGAAAAGCAGGGGGTCAGGAAGAAAGAAGACCCTGAATAATTCTGTTTCATCTACCCAAGCCACTGAATTGTACGTGATGAGATGCCAGTGGAACGTGAAGACTTCATGGCGTGGATGAGCGCCGCAGCTGTTGTCCCGACGAGTCAGTAAGTGTGGTGAAAGGATGCAGCCGCGACCAGGCCTTTCCTGATTTTGGGGGGAGGAAGCCCAGTCTTGCTCCTGGAGAGCTGCTTCTGGATTTGAACCACCAAGCCAGTGGGCTGCAGTTCCGCACACAACCACTACACCACTGGGGCTCAGCCCGCCTCTCCCGATTTTAAGCCATGCAATCTCCCCTGTTCTGTGTGCAGAATCTGCACAAGCTCCAGGAGGCATCCCGGGATTCCCACTGTGAAGTGTTACGCACACTTCCTTGTCATTCACTGGGGGAAGGGGGGGGTGGTGACCCATTATCAGCTTTAAAGTAGGACAGAGCTAAGACAAAGACAAAAATGAGCATCCTGCTAAGATCATTGGGACGAGGCCTCAGTGCCCTAAGGAGCCACCGCCACGACTGTTGGATCACAGACACACTGCCGTGGAGCTCAGGTGGATGCACCAAGACCCTAATCAGAGAAGGCAGAACCGCTCCTGTGCGTTTCTGAGACTCTGAAGGGTCCTCTTTCTCCCTCAGAGGAGTCGGTGGTTTCTAACTGCTGGTCTTGAAGTTAGCAGGCCGGCCGTGATCCCCGTGCCACCAGGATCCTGTGGCTGACATAGAACACAAAAGCAAGGGAAGTCGGCCCAGGGCATGACTGGCAGCAGATGGGTCCTTGATTGCGGCTGGGCATCCTGCGTTGGAAGTGAGTGAATGGGAGACAGATTAGCAACGTGCATAGGCTAGATCGCTAGGGCCCTGCAGCCATCTTGTCTGGACAGGACTCAAAACCATGTGGCTTCATGAGGCTTCTTTCCACCCCCGATACCCTGAGAACAGATGCCCCTCACAGGCTGTTTGGGGGCCCCAGCAAAGTGCCGAGGGCTGTAGTAGAGCTGCAACTCTGAGCTGGGTGTTGCTGGAGGACTCCTGGGCTGCTAACTGCAGCAAAGCCAGCTCTGGAAGCCTCTGCTGCTCCCTGGGCCAGTGCTGCGGACCTCCACCTCTGTCAGCACTGACCATGGCACAAACCTCTGGGGCCGCTCTCCCCTGTGAAAGGGATCTATGTGAAGTCTGAATTAACTTGATGGAAGTCCCTTGGGGTTTTGTGGAAGTCTATGAGGTGCTTCAATCCATTGTTAAGATTCGCTCCATTACCGTCTTTCTGAACCACTGGGCCCCCCCCTCCCCCTTCTCTATGCCAACAATTGGACCCTAGCCATAACTCGTAATGACCCTGTGGGTTTTTGAGACTGTCACTCTTTGTGAGACTCGAAAGCCTCGGCTTGCTCCTGAGGAGTGGCTGGTGGTTTCAAACTGCTGGCCTGGCAGTTAGCACCCCAACAGGGCTCCTGTATCATACAGCAGCGCCAGCCAACTCTCGAGACTGAAGACTCAGTCCTGCCCCTCCTAACAACTTCGAGATCCCTCAAGAGCCTTAAATGTTTATTCCAAACAAATGAAATAATAGCCTTCCGATGTTTTCGGCGTCGCGATAGAGCCGCAGACCCACTGAAAGAGCCGCACGTGGTTCTCGAGCCGCGGTTTGTTGACCACTGGCCAGGACTAACAGTGAAGTCTGCCTCCAGGCAGCAGGTCAGAAGTGGATGATTGCCATTTCCTTGGCCTCCAGCGCCTGTAAAGGTGACAGTCTGGGACGCCCACCGGGCAGCTCTCTTCTGTGTGATCAAGTCACACTGCGCTCCGTGCTCCTGAGGTTGTGGGGAGGGGCAGCCTCCTCTTCAAGGACTTGCTTGGCCAAACCCTGGTTGAAAATCCGGACCCTGAACCAGCCTGGACATGCTTCCAGTCTGCGATTGTGTAAGTATCCAATCACCGCCCTTAGTCTCCCTTCCGGAATCCTTCCTGCAGCTGTAATCACTGTCTGGATGCTGGGACAGGTCTAACCCTACCCCTTATGTTCTCCATGGCCTACTTCCATGGCCGAGTTTCTGCGCAGACCTGGACCTCACTCTGATGGGCTCTCTCAGCCAGGCGCTTTGTTTTCGTGGCTGTGCGCCCGGTTGCCAGTTCGACGCCACCAGCCGCCCCGTGGGAGCAAGCCTGGGCTGTTCACTCCTGTGATCAGTTACTGTCAGGAACCACCAGGGGTCACCAGGCATCGGCACGAACCCATTGGAAGTGAGTTTGCTGTTTTACATTTTTTTAATTTATATATTGAGTGCCACCTGTAACCTTCCATAAACTCAGTGCTCAGAATTTAAGCCCTCACCCCTTTCCAGCGGTGGCTTATCTTTGTCCTGTTAAAGACTCAATAAAGAGGGCTCTTTAAAATAGCTTTATACTTGGGGGTCTCCCACCCAGGCAGTAATCCCCGTATTAGCGCCCAATGCTGAGCACCAAGTGTGCAGATGGCCGGGGTTGTATGTGAAAGGCTGACACCACCTTTAGTCTCCACCCACACTCAAGCTCCAGGGAATTCTTTGGGAAGTTGCAAGCAGTCTTGCCCTCCAGCAGAAGGGTGGTGTAGCCCTTCAGGCCCTACCTGGGTAGGCCCTCAGTGGAAACCAGGTCCCTGGGATCCGGATAAGAGCCCTCTGATGGCACCGTGGTGGTCCTTTGGGCAGCTAACTGCAAGTTTCAGCAGTGGGAAACCGCAGGAGAAAAAGGTTTCCTACTCCCTAAAGGGGTTACCTTGTAAGTCCCGCAGCCCTGCCCTGTCCGGGAGGGTCTCTCTGACTGCAAATCAACTCGCTGCCCCTGAGAATTCCATCTCCATAAGTCATGTCCAGGCAGTCTTGGTCGGGAGCCCCTGAACCATCTTGTAGCACAGTGCATGTGCCCGGTCAGGGCCCATGGGTGCTAGCCACCCATCTTGATAGATGCTTCTTCAGGTGAGAAATAGCTCAGAAATCATGCAGAAGCCTGGTTTGTGGTCCGAGTGGGTTTTGATCAAGGATAGAAGTTTCAGGGTTGACACAGGCCTCTCAGGGCACTTCACACCCATACGTGGAGACCTGAGGCCAGAGCAGCTGGAAAAGGGGTGGGGGTGCCCCTGATTCTGACTTTTGAGGGCCCTCCACTGGGTCGATGGTGTTGGTTGATCCCACTGGCTGAATTAAGCCCACCTGGCCTAGAATGCCCCCCCCCCCCCAAGTGAAGGGCCTGAGTTTGTGCATGCCCTCTAGCTTTACTGGCTTCCGACTTCCTGTGGGGGCCTGGGCGTGGAGAGGCACCATCCCCATCCAGCTCCCTAACAGTTTCACCACCCAATGGATAAGGACGCTCCTCTGTCCCACCGTTACCCTACAGGGTGGGGTGGGACCAACTCACGGGGGGTTTCCAAAGCTGCGAGTGTCTGCCCTGCATTTCCTCTTCCCCTGGGGAGGCCGGGTGGGCTCCTACTGCCGGGCTCTTAGCTTAAACTACGGCATCACCAGCACTCCCCAACAGTACACACCAACCGCACCGCATGGGCCACCATGGACCCCGCCTCGGCTCCGGCCCGGCCTCGGGATGCGGTGCTTTTTTCTTTTTTCCCAGCGATTTTATTGGGGGCTCGTACAGCTTCTCATAAGATTCCATACATCACTTGTACAAACAACAACCACCACCCCAAACAATCTTCGCTGCCATGGCGTGGGTGCCAAGACTCAGAGCCACCTATGGTCTCCCAGACTGTCACTCTGCCTGGGAGCAGAAAGCTCTGTCTGTTCCCTTCTTCACCTTCTAGTTTGTCTTCTGTGTGGCTCAAAGTTGAGCCACAGGGCTGAGTTCAGTGCGGGTTTGCAAGGCTAGCAATCTATTTACCAAAGGCCTCAAGCAGGACAGACAGCCTGCAGCTGGGAAGCAGCTCGGACACTAGGGCTTCCTAGGACTTGAAGCTGAAGTGACAGCAACCTGCTTCCTCGTTTCTGCGTGGGTGTCTCCCTCATGCTGGATGGATCGCCTGGTCGGGCCCTTCTCACTGGAGTCGGAATTGACTCGCTGCCAGTGAGTGAGATTCCCCCTTCTGGTCGCCTCCTCAGGCCCCACCCCTGTAGCTACAAAGGCACACTTTTCTTTCTCCTCTCTATAGATGAAAGATCATTCCATTTTCTTCCTATGTTGTAAGAGGACATGCAAGGAGGCATGTCATTGTGCGGTCACTCTGAATGTTGGCTGATGGGAGAGGCTACCAGAAAAATACTTACTGGGGCGATGCCCTGATGGCATAGTGGTTGAGTGCGGGACTGCGGCCCACTGGGTGGGCGGTTCAAATCCAGCAGCACCTCTCCAGGAGCAAGGCTGGGCTTCCTACTCCCATCAGAAGGCAGTGATGCCCCCCACAAAAAATACTGTGTGTGATGAGTGAGGCAAAGGAATGTGAGACCACAACAACCGGGTTGGTGCTGAGAGTTCCTGGGTACTTTGTGGCTCCCGTTGAGCCTGGACCTGGACCAAAAGGCAGAGAGAGGATTGACCAGGACAAGGGGATGCTGCAGGGTTTAAAATCAGAAAGGGTCTGAGTGAGAACAGTTATCTTCTCACCCTTCTTATCCGATCTGTATGCTGAGCAGATAATCAGAGAATTCTCTGGGTTTCATGCAGAAGAATGTGGCATCAGGGCTCAGCCCCGGTGGCAGAGTGGTTGTGCACGGGACTGCGGCCCACTGGGACGGAGGTTCAATTCCAGCAGTGGGGCTGGGCCTCCTACTCTCACCACCGGAGAGCAGTGATACCCCCCCCCCAAAAAAAAGTGGCATCAGGAAGACTCAAAAGCACCTGAAAAACACAGGTAACGCAGCCTAGCGTCCTGAAAGGGAGGAGGACTTAGAGCCTGAAACTCAAGGACTGCAGCCTTCAGAAAGGATGACGACTCACAGCAAAGAAGCCCCAGATCCTCACAGCTTCACCGGCAGATGACATCATGATACATGGAGGGAATATTGCAGTTGCCAAGGACTTCCTCATGCCTGGATCCACAGTCAGTGCTCGTGGTGGCGAGAGATCCAAGGGCACATTGCATTGGCTGGATCTGCTGCACCAGACTCATTGAAAGCATCAGAGAGCCAAGATGTCACTTGGAAGACTAAGGTGTGTATGCCAGACCCGAACCGTCGTATGTTTCTTTTTGTTTGTTTGTTTTTACTCAGGCATCACTGCCCTCTGGTAGGAGTGGGAGGCCCAGCCTTCCTGCTGCTGGATTTGAACGGCCAAGCCAGTCGGCCGCAGTCCCGCACTCAACCGGGGCTCAGCCTCCGTCGTATGTTTCTGGTTTTTTTTTTTTTTTGGGGGGGAGCATCACTGCTGTCCGGTGGTGGGAGTAGGAGGCCCAGCCCCACTGCTGGAATTGAACCGCCGTCCCTGTGGGCCGCAGTCCCGCGCACAACCATTACGCCACCGGGGCTCAGCCCCCGTCATATGTTTCATATGCATGTGAAAGCTAGACAAGGAATGACAGCGAATACAGAAGACCGAGGAAGCACTGGTGGGTTTGAATTGTGGTGTTGGGGAAGTATATTGAAAATCCCAAAACAAAAGAAAGTACAGTGAATGCTCCCCCCTCCCCCACTGAAAAAGAAGCATCTAGCCTGGAGGATGTACAGCCAGATGCTCCCTTAGAGAAGAGCATGGTCCATTGGGCACTTCATCAAGAGAGACTGGTCCCTGGAGAAGGGTGTCCTGCTTGGCAGAGCAGATGATCACTGAAGAAGAGGACGAGAGAGCTCACTGATAATGGGGAGCACAGCACAGGAAAGAGAGTTTCCTTCTGTTGTGCACCGGCCGCTGTGAGCTGGAGCCAACTGCACATCTCACTGCAGCTCTAGCAAAGGGCATTTCTGTAAAATATCACTGCATGTGGGGCCGTTTCCTCCTACAACAATCATGAGACCATAATGATGGCCATGGAGTTTGCGGCTGAAGTGTTCATTACAAGACAGGGCCACAAAGGGGATTTGTCACCGGCATATTTGCAGCAGATCAACTCAGCTGTGTCACAAGTGGGAGGACAGAAGTGGGCAGGGACCATGCTTAGAAAAGACACACTCTAGCAGATTTGAAAGGCTTTGAGATTTGGTTCTGCTGCCCGCCTGCCTGCCCTGTTACCTTAGTTGGCCAGACTATGACTCACGATCAAGCCACATCAAGGGCTCACCCAGGCAAATTCCTGGTTGTCTGGGATCTTGGTTGTGCCACTCTTGGATAGCCAAGTCTTAATCCACTTTCAAAAAAAGCTTTTTTATTTTGCCGGTTAGAAATCAGAAAGTGGAGAGGCTGTATTTGTGTCAAGACTCAAAGTGCAGGGCTGAGCCCCGGTGGTGTAGTGGTTGTGCGTGGGACTGCGGCCCACTGGGATGGAGGTTCCATTCCAGCTTCACGGAACAAAGACTGGGCCTCCTACTCCCACCACCTGAGGGCACTGATGCCCCCCCCCCCCCCAAAAAAAATAATGCTTCTGATGCTACCTTCTACAAAGCACTCCGGTAAAAAGCTGAGGCTGTCTGCTTGCAGGAAGATTTACAGCCTGGGACGCCAGGCCCCATGCAGGGTGGCTGTGAGTTGGAGTCCAGTTGGGTTTGCTGTTGTTTTGGTTGTCCACAGATGCAGGATGAAGCAGGAAACTGGAGATACAAGCTATGTTCGTATCTGGAAAAGAACCTTGCTTGAGTTGGTACTCAGACCCATGCCCATAGTTCCAAATACCGGCTCTCGGCTCAGGTTTGTCTTTCCCAGGGACCCATTCAGGAAAACAGCTGGGCAACAGGTGTGTCCCCATGAGCCCATATGCCGCCACCCCTTTGTAAATACGTCAAAAACTAAACTGTCATTAAGTTGCTTCTGCCGCCTAGCTACCTTACATAAATAGTTGCATCAATTACACTAATTGGGTGGAATTTCTTGGGTCTCAGAATGGACACTCTGGAATTGGCACTTTTGGGATATATCATTCAGACAGACTAATCATTAATTGTTCTTGGACTTGATTCCATTGGGTTTGGGACAGAGGTGGGTGGCATAAGGGGACTGTTGCATTAGAGTGTAGGTTCTGGAACTCAGCATTCTGGGTAGCCTGCCTTTCTAAAGCATGAGATTCATCATGAATGTGAGAAACTGTTTATAAAAGGCCCAGTAACTAATGACTCCCTCCCAAAAAGGGTGGGGGGAAAGTTGCATTGATGGACAACTTATACACTATGAAAAAAAATAAATATCATGCATATATCCACCTATGATTTAGTACATTCATATTTATCAGGATGCTGCCATCACCCTTTCCAATTAGCAACATTTCCCTTCATCTGACAACTTCCTTGGTGTCGGCTATTTCCTGTGCCTAAGCCCGGCCCCAGACAGCCAAGACCTTGTTTCTGGCTGTTGAGATTTATGGTGTCTTTAGTAGTGCTGTTCATAATGCCTCCAGGGGAGGAAGAAAGAAGTGGGGCTGGGCTTGTGGTTACAGTGCCTTCCAGCCCAGCCCCGTACAAAAGGGAAACACACCACCATCCTCACACTCATTGCTGTGTTTGAGCCAATTGTTGCAGCCCCTGTGAGAATCCAACTTGTGTGGCTCCCCATTTGGGCCGACCTGCTGCTTTAACCAAGTATAATGTCCTTCTCCAGGGACTGGACCCTTATGAAAACTTGGCCCAAGTATATGAGACCAAGTCCTGTCATCTTTGCTTCTTTTTTTTTTGCCCTCTGGTGGTCGTGGGGGCTACCCGGTGCTGCTCCTGAGAGCCGCCACTGGATTTGAACCGCCAAGCCCGTGGGCCACAGTCCCGCACTCAACCACTTAGGCCCCCAGGGCTCAGCCTGCCATCTTTGCTTCTAAGGAGCTGTACTGCTTTCCAAACAGGTTTGTTTGTTCTCCCGGCAGTCCACGGTATATTAATATTCTTCACTAACACCTGAGAGAGTCTGTTTCTCTACCTGTGCAATGAGGACTTGGTTGGCTTACCCCAAAGCTAACCCTCTCCTAATTCAGGGAAACTGTAAGAATTGTAAGGGGAAGGGTTTACACAGGTGATCTTGGGTTATCTGGGTGGCCCCTAAATATAATCCCATGCATCCTTATGTGAAATAAAATTATTTGAAGCTTTCCTTTATGACAACAGGAAATTCACCCATAGTACTAAAGGTCATCTTATTAAAGGTTAGAAACCTCTGGATGTGTAGCAATGATACCTAGTTTTTTATAGTTATATCTTGAGCTATAACTGTTAGAAGTCGCTTATTTGTTTTCTACAGAATTATGGCTGGGCAGTCAGGCTGGCTGAAACCAAAGAAGGCTGGTTTAATTATTCACTCTTTTCCTGAAAACCGAACCTTTCCGAACAGAATTGCAGATTCAGGAACAAGGTCTGCTTCCAAGACTCCAGAGCTTTTGTCCCTGCATTTCACTGAGGTTCTCATGCAGCCTCTGGTCATGTGAGCACACCCCGCTCTCATATAAGGCTATGTCTTCTGATATAACTGCCAGCCAGTGCACAATTCTGTTCCCGAAAGAGTTTATAGAAGTACCCTGGCTGAGCCCCGGTGGCGTAGTGCTTGAGTGCGGGACTGTGGCCCATTGGCTTGGCGGTTCAAATCCAGCAGCAGCAAGGGTGGGCCTCCCTTCCCACGAGAGGGCAGGGATGCCAAAAAACCCACAAAAAACAAAAAAGAAGCACCTTGGAAGCATCACCGAGCATTGGTGTTGGGCTGAGTGGTGCTCCCCGTAAATAGGTGCTGCAAGCCAGTCTGCAAATTTATCCCCCTTGAGAATTGGTTGTGTTTGTGATGTTGATGAGTTCATATAGGGTTCATATAGGTTATGTTTTGAGTGGATCTCTTTTGAGGTGTCAAGAGACTGAACAAGCAAAGATATAATGAGATTAGAAGCAGACCAGGGGAAGAAAGGTACCAAACATGGGAAGATCGAGCCGGAGCCAAGACCATAGCCTTTCTCCACAACCAACTGAGAAAGAACGCTTTCCCCAAACACAGACTTCCAGAGTCCTGAACTGTCAGGAAATAAATATATTTGTGTTACAGCCACCTGCTTGAGGTATTTTTTGTCACAGGAGCACATTATTAACAACTGATTTATTCAGCAAGGATGTGCTGTCCAAATTGCACGTTGGACATTAAACCTGGTGACATAGTAGTGGGGTTATGCATCCGCCTATGAACCACAAGACCAGCATTTGAAAACAACTACCACTAAGAAGCACAAAGGAGGCTAAAGATGAGTCTTTTTAGAGCCCCGCTGAGGCAGCCCCCCCCACCAGGGGTCTTTAAAATAGGAAATTAATCTTTGAACTAGCCACCTTCTGGGGCTGAGCCCAGGTGGCGTAAGTGGTTGAGTGAGGGACTGTGGCCTGTGGGCTTGGCGGTTCAAATCCAGCAGTGGCTCTCAGGAGCCAACAAGCATTGGAAGGCAGTGATGCCCCAACAAAACAAAACAAAACAATTCTACTTTGGGCTGAGCCCCGGTGGCGTAGTGGTTGTGCGCGGGACTGCGGCCACTGGGATGGAGGTTCAATTCCAGCAGTGGGGTTGGGCCTCCTACTCCCACCACCGGAGAGCAGTGATGCCCCCCCCAAATATATATATTTATATATATGGCTCTAAACCTATCAGTACAGGGACAGCTTGTCTTCAGTACCTTGAGTGCATTTTTCAGATGTGCTTCTAACAGACTGAAGGTTGGTGGCGACTCTGTGTCAAGCGCCTGTAACAGGCCGTTTTTCCCTGCAAGATGTGCTCACTTCATGTCTGTGTCTCATTTTGGCAGTGCTCACAATATTTTAGACATCTGCAGAATGCTGTTGCCTCTCTAACAGATGACAGCATGTTATTGAGGGTTGTCAAGTCTGTTCCGACGCAGAGGGACCCCAGGAGCCCGGTGCTGCGCCCCCTCGTCCTTGTGGCTGTGCTCGAGCCCGTTTGCTGCCACGGCGCCCCTCCGTCAGCTCCTCGAGGGCCCTTTCCTTCCCTGCTCCCCCAAGGCTCCAGCAGGGCACTGGGGTTTGAATTCGCAGGGACTAAGCCCTCCTGACAGCGTGTACACAAGATGGAAAAAGAGGCATTCTCGTTGTCCTTGTTCCAAGACAGAATCGTTCTTCTGTCAGCCTACGGATTTTCAGGCTTCTTCACCAGCACCATCACCAGCACCATAAAATATATCGGTTATTCTTCTCTCCTGGTCTTCCTGATCCAATGTCCAACCTCCATATGTGGCTGAAGCCACGAGAAGGCCCGGCAGGCACACCTTCATTCTCAAGGGCAACCTTCTCTCCAACCCAGGAGGAGACACGTCATACCACTTGCTGGCTGCGGCTTCCATGGGTGCAACCACGTTGCAGAATCGTCACATCACTCTTTTCTCCTTTTATGATGATGTCACCTATTAGTGCATTGTCAGGATTGGGCTTTTCTTTTTCTTTAAGTTCTTTTTTTTTGGGGGGGGGGCATCACTGCCCTAAGGTGGTGGGAGTAGGATGCCCAGCCTTTGCTCTGTGGAGCTGGAATTGAACCTCCGTCCCAGTGGGCCGCAGTCCCGCACACAATCACGACGCCACCTGGGCTCAGCCCTGGGTTTTCTTTTTGAGTCATTGGGGCCTTGTACAGCTCATCACAATCCATACGTGCATTGTGTCCAGCACTTTTGAACATTTATTTTTTTGGGGGGGGGGGGGGGAATCACTGCCTTCTGGTGGGAGTGGGAGGCCCAGCCTTGCTCCTGGAGAGCTGCTGCTGGATTTGAACCACCAAACCTGTGGGCTGCAGTCCTGCACTCAACCCCTACGCCACTGGGGGTCAGCCCTACATTTCTTGCGATTATCATTTTTACAACATTTTCTTTCTGCTGGACCCCTTGGTATCAGCTCATTTATGCCCCCCCATGAACACTTAATAATTTATCATTTTTTTTCCATATCTTTTTTTTTTTTTTTTTAGGCATCACTGCCGTCAGGTGGTGGGAGTAGGAGGCCCAACCTTTGCTCCTGGGAGCTGGAATTGAACCTCCAACCCAGTGGGCCACAGTCCCGCGCACAACCACTACGCCACCAGGCTCAGCCTTTTTTCCATAACTTACACTGACCGATGTCTCCTCCCTTCACCCACTTTTCTGATGTCCATCTCCTTGAGAGGGTGTGTAGGTAGATCACTGTGATCGGTTCCCCCTTTCTCCTCTCACCACCCACTTCCCCTCCTGGTGTCACTACTCTCAAGATTGGTGCTGAGGAGGTCACCTGTTCTGGACGCCGCGGGTTTCCAGCTCTTCTCTGTACTGTGGACGTGGGCTGGTCTAGCTGAATTTGTAATGCAGACTCAGCGTCATGGTAGGGGTAGGGAAGACACATTAAAGAACTAGAGGAATGTTGTTTCATTGGTGCTAAACTGGGCCCTGGCTGGCTTGTCTCTTTCTTGTGACCCTTCTTTAAGGGGGTGTCCAATTGTCTACAGATGGACTCTGGGTCTCCAGCCCACACTCGCCCTCATTCACATTGACAGGATTTTTTTGTTCTGGGCAGGGGTTTTCTGTACCTTGATTGTAATCCATAGAGAGCTGCAGTGCTTGACCTTCATCATCAAAAGCTTCAAGTCCTCCTGCCTCTCCCAAGGCTAAAAAGGAATGTACTGTAGCATAACTTTGATATGCATCGGGAAAACCCGTCCCCAAAAGATGAACAGGCTTTCTTTACTGCATGTTCTACTGCTTTCTTTACTGATGCTTTACTGCAGCAGCGGTCTGGAATTGAATTTACAATGTCTCCAAGGTAATTACAATACAGGTGAATAGTATAAAGCCCCTAAATGTAGAAAAATACTGACAAATATCAGTAGAATAACACAAATCTCTGTGCTGTTTAAGTGAGGGACACAAACACACAAAGTTTAAAAAGTAACAGAACCCCTGGGCTTGTAAGTAATAAAATCCAAGATCAGAGGAGAGCATAGTATTAAAACCTACATTCTGAACACCTGGTTTGCAGAAGGTTTAATTAATTTTTTGCAGAAGGTTTTTTTTTTTGGGGGGGTGGGCATCACTGCTCACCGGTGGTGGGAGTAGGAGGCCCAGCCCCACTGCTGGAATTGAACCTCTGTCCCAGTGGGCCGCAGTCCCGCGCACAACCACTATGCCACCGGGGCTCAGCCCGCAGAAGGTTTTAAGTGCCAGTGGAAGCCCAAAATTAATTTGCAGAGTTTGCACACAGACTAAATCTCCATAGAACTCCCTCAGCCATTGACTAAGGATGTGAATGAAAAATCTTGCCCTCAGAGTGCATTGGAAAGTGGATCACAGCACCTGTAGTGAGGTTAAAATTTAACCTATATCTCCCACCGCTGGAGAGCAGTGATGCCCCCCCCCAAAAAAAAATTTAACCTATATCATTTGTTCTTCCTTTTGACCCTTTAAAAATTTGTTTTAGTTTCTATTGTTACTTGCTTTCTCTTAGATTGAGGTTTGCTGGTGTCTCATTTTGGAATTGTTGTTAGAGTTTTTTAGTATGATTTTCTTTATATACAATTCAGGTTAACTGATCCCTAGAGACAGTAATTAGATGAATAGTTCCTTGGTGTTATGGCTGGGAAGGTGGGGCCAGGGCGTAATGGGAAGCTAATAATAATGGGTATGAGAACTCGGAAAATGTTATTTAATTGACTGATGGCAATTGCACAACTGTTTTAAATCTAGTTAACACTATCAGGACTCCTTAAACTGAAGCCTTGGGCTCAGATTAGTCTCTGCTGAGGGGGTTGGGAGCTGAGTCCCTCACACAGGCCCCTCTCTTTGTTCCAGAAGCTTTTCCCCTTGTCTAGGCTCCCAGTCACTTTTCTTCCTCAGGCACTCACTCTGAGGCACCTGGCCAACCCCACTGTTTCCATGGCTACAGTGACATCCAAGAATGTGCCCATGGCAGGAACTCTGGTGTGTTTTCTAGCCCACCATATCATTAATCAGAAAACACAGCCTTACAGAATGAGCCCAGCCTGCAGGGTGGCCATGCTGTGGTGTGCTGCTGAACAAAGGACACTGCCCCGGAAACGGTGGCCAGGCCAGGTGAGTCTGAACGCAGGCCCTGCCTGTCACCACCTCCCCTTTCCTGAGGCATGCCAAGCACCCAGAGCAAAGGCCCTGAGTTGGTGAGTCTGACATGTTGGTCCGGTGCCCTGGCACAGACCTCAGGGCCCTCATCAGGGTCGGATTTATCTATTTTTAATTTGGTTGCAAAAATATGCAACCTTTTGAAGCATGCAATGAATCCAGCGACAATTTCAGCCAAACTCACTGCTGTAAGAGGCTTCCGACTCATAGTGGCGCCCCTCTAGGACAGGATCGAAGCCGGCTGCGCACTTCCCACACTGTAACTGTTTGCAGGAGTGACAAGCCTCGTACTTCGCCAGCGGAGCTCCTGGTGGTTTAGAACTGCAGGCCTTGGCTTTGGTCCCCCACCCCAACCCTCCTTAAGTACATCCAAAATGTGGTTCACCCACCACAACTATCTAGCTCCAGAGTGGAATCTAATGAACAACAACTTAGCAAACATCCTTTTATTTCGATCTGGGCGGGAGGTGGCAGAGCAGTGTGGTTTTTCGTCGGATCCTTTGGATGCCCCTCACAGCAAAGAAGCGCTCTGCCCACTTCCCCTCCCCCCTCCCAGCTTTACCCCTGGGTACATGCTGCCCTCAGTTGCAGGATGGGCACAGACAGGACCCGTATTGCCAGATTACAAGAACCAGGAGGGTCAGAAGACTCCCGCTTTTATTTTTGAGCGAAGCCAGATCTTCCAGCAAAAGACTGCACTCTTTTCTTTGTTCTCACAGCATTTGTACAGGCTGTGCGAAGCAGTTTTTCCAGACAGACACAACTCTTGGAAGGACAGGCCCTCTCTGGGAAGAGGAAGTTTCCTTTGATTTCCAGAGACCCTAAATCTCCAGAGACAGGCCCAGTAGGCAGGGAGCATCCTAACTCAGGTAAGGGCTGGGCCTATGACTTCGCTCCTGTCCTTGCGCATCCATGCCAAGGTGCGGTCACAGTCACGGGGTTCTGGAGAGATGGGTGAAAAGGTTCCACTTCGGGTTGCAGCTGTGAAGGACTTCCAGTTCCACTGGGTCTTGGGGAACTCGATCACTCTTCTAACTCTGATTTTGATACATTGTATTTGCATCATTCAGTAGTAGCGGATTGATTTGTCAAGACCCCCCCCCCCCCTTGCTTGGCGCTCATGGGGTAGCTGTCCCTGGAAGTGTAGGCTTGTCTGTGGTGGGCCTGACAGTTGAGCCACAGAATCGGGCAGCACGAGATAAAATTCAGATTCTGAACCAAATAGGATCATTGGAGGGAGCAGTCCAGTGTCAATTCCTCCTCCAGGTCCAGGTACAGAGAGTTGTCTGCTTACAAATGCCTCCAGACCACATGAGGCTCTCAGAGAATTACAGGAACCACAGGCTGTGGCACTGGATGTACCCTTGATGTGCATCGTGGGCACAGATCCCCCGTCCGTCCCCCAGCGCCTGCAGTAGTGTGTGGGAGTCTAACCTGTGGCCGACCCAGTGGGAGAACATGTGTGAGTCTGGGGCAGGACAGTGAGGGAAAGTGCAGGGGGGAACCGGGATAAAGAACCCAAAAGAACCCAGGTTGCCATTGGGTGCAGTGGGTCACACTCATAGTGACCCAACAGAATGGCACGCTCCTTCCCTGTTCCTGTGCTGTTCCTACAATCAGAGCTGCATGAGCCCACCGTGGGAACCATCTTCTAAGTGGCCTCTTTCTGTTGGTTAACCTGCTACTTTTCCTGAGCAGGGGGCCCTTCTCCAGAGACTGGTTCCTTCTGATCCGGCCAGCAAAAGATGTGAGAGAAAGTCTTGCCATTCTCGCCCTCGTCCAGGGAACATTCTTGCTGTGCACTCTCCTGCACAGATTCAGTCTTTTGTGCCAGGCTGTCTGATTCTGCGCCAACACCACAATCCAAATGCATCGAGACTTTGTTCTTCCTTAAGCACTGTCGAGTTTTCACATGCAGCGGAGGGCACTGAAAATGCTGTGGTGGATCATGATCCACCACGTGACGTTTTGGCTCTCTGGCACTTTAAAGAGGTCTTTCACAGCAGAGTTGCTCAATGCCGTGTGGTATACTGTGCTAAAAGTACAAGGGGGCATTCAGAGGCAGACATGGAGTCTGTAGAAACAGAAAGTCGAATGCTGAGTGCCAATAGGCAGACGAAAGGATAAGGGTTGTGGGTCGAATGTGACGTTTGAAGACATGTCCACACTGCAACTCTGTGAGTGGGGATGCTTTGAAAGGGGCTTTACTGATAGAATTAGGGACAGGATCTTGTAGAGAGATCATCTTGATGACCCAAATGGTTCCTATAACCAGCGACAGTTGTCCTTCAATGCCACCACAGGGACAGAGATTGGTAAGATGTGACTACAAGGCAAGGAACTCTTGGGGCCACCAGGATCTGAGGAACAAAGGAAGGGTACCCTCCTGGAGGCGAAGGTTCATCAGAGCAAGTCCAGCCCTGATGACACCTGACTACCAGGCTTCTGGCCTCTGGAAGGGAGAAAATGATTTCTTTCTCTTTCTTTTTTTTTTTTGGGGGGGGGCCAACACTGCCCTCTGGTGGGAGCAGGAGGTCAAGCCTTGCCCCTGGATAACTCTTGCTGGATTTGAACCGCCAACCCAGTGTTGGCGCACAACCCGCACAACCACTACACCACTGGGGCTCAGCCCTGAGGTGAGTTCTGTTGTTTTAATTAAGCCTCTGCACTTCTGGTAATTTTTATGGCCATCCCAGGAATCAAATACAGAGGGGGTGTGTGTGTGTGTGTCTACTAATGGAGGTTTGTTTGTTTTTATGTTATCTTTATATTGAGTGATGAAAATGTTCTGCAATTAGTGGCGATGGCTGTCTGTAAAATGGCATGGTCGTGCCAGACCTCTCTCTTCCTCTCTGCCCAGAGCATCAGCATCTTCCAAATGGTGGCTTCAGGGAGATACTTCAAGTGGCCTTTCTGGCCTGCTAACTGTGGTGGCCACCAGTTCAAAATCACAGGTGACTTTCTACTCTAAAAGATTAAAGCAGTCTGAGCCCCGGTGGCGTAGTGGTTGTGCGTGGGACTGCGGCCCACTGGGATAGAGGTTCGATTCCAGCTCCACAGAACAAAGGCTGGGCCTCTTACTCCTACAACCTGAGGGCAGTGATGCCCAAAACAAACAAACAAACAAAAAAGATTATAGCAGTGAGGTGTTTGTCTTTTTATTGTCACAAGAGTGCCATACACCTTATCATTTGCATTATTAGCAAACTGTCCGATCCCCTTGCTGTGTCACTAGCCCTTTTTTTTGTTTTTGGGGGCATCACTGCCCTCTGGTGGTGGGGGTAGGAGGCCCAGCCTTTGCTCCTGTAGAGCTACTGCTGGAATTGAACCTCCATCCCAGTGGGCCGCAGTCCCGTGCACAACCACTACGCCACCTGCCACCCAGGGCTCAGCTCTCCACTAGCACTTTTTATTTGCGTAGCCTCACTAGTCTTACCCAGTGTTGGGTGGGAGTCACAGACACTGGCCGGAAGGGGCCTTGGCTTACCCCTCCTAATCAGTCCTCAGCATGAGACCTTTTATAGGGTGAAGGGTTTTCTCCAGTGAGGTTGCCTGAGGACCTGCCATTGAAGGTTTGTCTGCTACAGCTGTCTGTCTGATCTGGTCAGGTTCTCCAAGTCTTCTCAGCTCCACTCTCTCTGGTGTCTGATACAATTTAATGAGAGAAGATGAGTCCCTTGCTCCAGCTTCATGAGGCATCAGCCCACAATCTAAGTTCTAAGGGACGTAAGTTCAGCCACTGTACTCTGGTCGAGCAGGGCATCCCCACTCCACTCTTGGTAACCCTAACACAGTTACCAAGTAGCCTTCAGTGGAATAAGCACTGAGCTGCCAACCACAAGGTCAGCGGTTCAGAGCCTCTGGCTGCCCCTCCAGAGAAAGATGAGGCTTCTGCTCCGGTAAAGATTTGCAGCCTTGGAACCCCAAAAGGCCAGATTTATTCTGTCCTGTAGGCCTGCTGGGAGCCCGAATTGGCTTGATGACAGTGGGTGTGACTTGGTCGTCGTCGTTACTGCTCCTACAACCACAGGTTTTGTCACTCACAACGGTGTGATTCTATCAACAGCTCCCCCCACCTTTTCTCCCCTGGACCCCTCAAGGAAAGAGAAAAAACTGTTCAGCATGGGTCCTCCCTTGTGCCTTTCATTCCCAGGGTGAGCACACCGTGAGGGCACGTGAGCCAGCCACCTCCTTCCTCCACCACCCCCTATTTCAGAGAGCCAAGGTTTCAATAGCCCTTCCCTAGCAAACCAGTACTCTGAGGAGATAAACCGGTTTCTTGACTTGAAGACTGACTCTTCTGTTGAAGTTGGAACTTTGAGCCATTGTATTCATGAGAAGAGTCTAATCTAGAACCAAATCATCAAGTTTCAGCAAAGTAAGTTCACCACGTCCACCATTTCTCTCTTCCCTCAGCTGGGTTCTGGGGAACTCATCCCCAAACCCCTGGGGACTAGGTCAATGTGTATACACCTTAGATTCTTCAGCCTAGCCGGCTCTTTCTTTCATGTCTAGCATCGGGGTCAAAGGACCCACAGAGCACCCCAAAACCAGTTCCACTCACATTACTGAATCTTCCCTGCTTCCACTCATCACGTGGACCCAGGTGGTCCCCACAAAGGAAAGCATGTCAGGCTTCCTGCTCAGTGGCTTCTTTAACTTCCAGTCTTAGAAGGAGGAATATTCCTGCCTCAGTGCCCCCACAGGCAAATGAGGAAAAAGCAAAATACGACTTTTTATCTGTCTTTCCTCCCTTCAAATGCAAATTTCCCATTCTCTCAGCAGTTCTGGGTGCCTTTTCAAACGCAAATGTATTAAGTGGGCCTAAGCCCCCAGTGCTCTCTGCTTGGTGGGACTGCATTCATACCAACAGCCTGGGGTCTTTTGAGCAAATGCTAGTTTTTCTTTTAGCATATTCGATTAAGTATTGGCTAAAGGTGGCGTTACAGACTCTATAAATCTGTAACAGGAAATAATTCGTTTCCTTCGTACTCGTAGGTCCTTGGTACAACATGAGGTTGAAGATTCAGTATCCGAAGTGCATTCAAATAAATGCATAACTCTTTTAGAAATGTCCCAGCGTCATTTTCTCCATCCACACCTTGACAACCCTCCCACCATTTGCAGATGCTTCTGGGCCTCTGGCTGGGTAGAACCAGAGACCCAAACTTTCCATCCATCATCTTGTTCAGCTGGTTTGACTCTCGCACTTGGCCGCTCCAGACATGGCTCTTCTTCCTGTAGCTGCAGCACAACCTCTTTTGCTTACTTCCCCATCAGCCTTGCCCGTAGCAGCCTAGTGATTCTCTAGGAATCAAAGGTTTCGCTTCTCATGCCCCTTGTCTCTTCCTCTCACGCAGCCCTGTGCTTCCATTGCAGCAAATCCTGCTTCTGATGCCAGCGGTGCACCTGGTGTAGAAGCGGCATCAGACCACCTCTAGCCCAGGAAGGCCAGAGACTCTCCACCCTCAGCATCAGCGCAAGGCTGATGGTCCCTTAGACCCCAGAACTCTCTTACTCATCACCCTTCTCAAGACACTCTTTACTCCTCCTCTGGGTCTCAACCATGCAGCACGCATATACCAGACTCATCCTTAGGGGATTTCTTCTGGAAGTGACAGGTTTGAATTTAGGATCAAGGACTCGGGTCGCAGTTTTTCACGGTGCCCACAGGCAGGCCCCCTCCTCAGCCCTCGGCCTGCAGTTGTTTCTGCCTGCTCTGCGCCGTCAGCACGCCTCGCTAGCTTCCCCTTTGCAGTGCAATGGGTTATTCAGTACGGGTCCTCTAGCCAGAGTTCTGAATGTTAGATGTAGTATAAATCCTAGCCTCTGTGCTTGTGCCCATGTTGGATTGAGTTGCTATGTTAAGAGGCAGGGCTGGCTTGTGGTGTACCTTGAATCTCTCTCTGCCTTGCGAGAGGAGGTGACTCCAGTTTCATTGGGGGTGTGGTCTACATTCAATATATAACAATGCTCTGACAAATTTCTCTCTTTTGTTCTTAATCCTGTATCTGGCTAATCTTTGTCTGACTTTTGGTTCTGGACTTAACGCCAGCAGCCTATCATCTGACCTGATTCAGTAGCTTTCACTGCTCTGTGAGCCAGCAGCTGGCCATCTGACCTGCAATTTGAGTTCAATAGCTGCCCCACCCCCCAACCCAGTACTTTGGGAGAGGCCTCCAGACTAATGCCTGATCCATGGAATTGGAATTTGCCAGGTACTTGGGTGAAATTACTTGGTATGGCCCTTTTATCCTTGACTTTGTGACTCCCACAAATGACTGAGTGGGCTGATGCACATAGGGTGTGTAAACATTAAGGGCATCCCAACGAGCACAGAAGTTAGCTGTCTCAGAAGCAGTGTTGTTAGTCCAGGTAGACTAAAGAAACACTCATAAGTGCACAGGAAAGAACTTTATATACAAGAGCCATTGAATACTCAGAAAACATCCCAGCCTAGTCCAGATCAAATTCATAAGTCTGATATTAGCCCATATGCCCCATACCAATCAATAAAGTTCCCTTTAGACTCATAAAACACATGCAATGATGTTGGATGTAGGAAGATCATAGGCTAGTAGGTGGGAAGTTTTGTGGATCCAGTGGCATTGCAAGCATTTCAATGCTGGCAAGGGTCTCCATGTGGCTTTTCTAGCTTAGGACAGTGCCATAGCTCTGTGTGCCTTGTAAGAGGAGTGAGTCTTCATCCTGCGTCCAGGGAGCTATTTATCTCTTTAGTGCCTCCAAATGAGGTCATCAAACTGCGGCCTGTTTGACAGGCTACACTCTGCCTCTTCACTCAATCTTCTCAAACCGACCACAGAGTATGTAACTGCCACAGGCAGGAAAAGAGAGAATCCCGCAGCCATCGAGAAAGGAGAGTCACCGGTGCAGCACATGCCCGATCCGCAGTCGCCAGAGGTAGGGACCATGAGATGGAGCCTGGGCTTCCAGCTGACAGATGGCATACAGCGCTGTTCTGCAGTCAGGAGACTGGTTTGCCTCTGGGCATTTGAGCACTACCTGGGATGTCCTGTAGGTGTGTGTTCTAACACCTACCCAGACAGAGCAGAGGCCAAGGCACTCAGAGACTTAGGACCAGAGAGAGATGGAGGACTAGAAGGAGATGTGACTCTTGGCATGTCAGAGAAGAGGCGTTGCTATGGATATGAGGACCTTATCCTTAATATTTCCTGATACTGACTTGTGGTAACCTATTAAGTGTCCCGACAATTGTGAATATTGTCTTGTTTTGTTTTGTTTTGTTTTTGGGGCATCACTGCCCTCTGGTGGTGGGAGTAGGAGACCCAGCCTTGCTGCTGGATTTGAACCTCCAACCCAGTGGGCTGCAGTCCCGCACACAACTACTAGGTCACCGGGGCTCAGACCTGTTAATGTATTAAATTCTCAAACCCAATAGAATGATTGGTGTCAGAACAGGGTAAAGAAAGTTGGAGGGGGCTGAGCCCCAGTGGCATAGTGGTTGAGTGCGGGACTGTGGTGCACAGGGTTGGCAGTTCCAATCCAGCAGCAGCTCTCCAGGAGCAAGGCTGGGCCTCCCACTCCCACCAGAGGGCAGTGATGCCCCCCCCCCAAAAAAAAAAAAGAAAATTGGAGGTTGTAAGTCAACTAAATCCACAAGTCAGAAGCTTACATACTTGTGTGATTCAAAGGTGACAATTTAAAAATGCTAATGTGATGACAAAATAATAGACACATTCAGCAACACACATACAAAAAATGTTGGCAAATGGAAAAGTATCAGAGCTAAAATTATGAACACCTAATTTGTAGAAGACTACAGGGGATTGTGGGCACCCCCAAACTCATCTGCAGAGTATCTGGTCAGACTGTACCATTGGCAAATCTCCTGAGGGGCAGGGGGAGAAGCATTAAAGAAGCAGAGGAAAGTTTTGCTTCATAGGTGCTGTACTGCACCCTGACTGGCTCATCGCTAACTGTGACCCTTCTGTAATGGAATGTCCAGTTTCCTACAGATGAGCTCTGGGTCTCCACTTCCACATTCCCCTTCATTCACAATGATATGATTTCTTGTTCTCTGATGCCTGATACCAGATCCCGTTGACACCTCCTGATCACATAGACTGATGTGCTTCTTCCACATGGGCTTTTTTTTACTTCTCAGCTAGATAGCCACTTGTTTATCTTCAGCCCTTTAAGACTCCAGATGTTATGTCTTTTGATAGCCGGACACCATCAACTTTCTTTACCACATTTGCTTATGCACCCACTTTTTCATCAGCGAACCTGTCAGGAAGGTGAGCATCATAGGATGCTAGTTTAATAGAACAAAGTGCTCTTGCATTGAGGGAGTACTTGAGTAGAGTCCAGTAAAATTAGGTTTTTATTATTTCTTTTGGGTTTCTCACTTTGTGACTCGAGTGGATGCATAGTGATAATAATGGATACAGGGGTTAGTAGGGGATGCAGGGATGGAAGTGGGAGATAGGGAAGGAAGGAGGATTTCGGGTGTGGGAAATGAACACGAGAAGGGGGAGGGAGTATTAGAACTGTGATTGGAAAACTCATTATAAAGGCGATCTAATCATGTTGGGGGCATGTTATAAAATTGATAGGCTAATGATTGTATAATTTTCCTCCACAGTATTGAATGATTGATGTTATGTAAACTGTATGCCAATAAAACTGGTTTTTTTTGGGGGGGGGCATCACCCTCTGGTGGTGGGAGTAGGAGCCCCAACCTTTGCTCCGTGGAGCTGGAATTGATGTTGTTGTTTGTTTTTTTTAAAGGGAAAGTTGGAGGTTGGATGCATGTCTGACACCTGTCTGCCTCTTGACAGTCAGCTTGGCTGGTGTGGAGTTGAAGTCTCCGTCTCCTTGCTGAAGGTGGAGGAGGTCAGAGGTGATCTCCACATGATTTCCTCAGCTAGTCTGGAGATTCACGTGCATCGTGTCCTGGATGATCTGTGAGTTCTGTTTTTTTGTTTTTTTTTTTGGGGGGGGGGCATCACTGCTCTCCGGTGGTGGGAGTAGGAGGCCCAGCCCCACTGCTGGAATTGAACCTCTGTCCCAGTGGACTGCAGTCCCGCCCACAACCACCGGGGCTCAGCCCGATCTGTGAGTTCTGTGAGATAGTTCAGTGAATTACAGAACCTACAACAGGAGCAAGGACTGTGGTAGCAATCATGCCATGCTGCTTGATGTGCTGAACGATGGAATGATAATGATATGATGTCTGTAAGAGCTCCCAATAAGCTGAGCCCTGGTGGCGTAAGTGGTTGAGTGCGGAACTGCAGCCTGCAGGCTTGGCGGTTCAAATCCAGCGGCGGCTGGGTAGCACCCACAACCACCAGAGGCAGTGATGCCCACAAAAATGAAAAAAAAAAAGAGCTCCCAAAAAAATGATATATGTAAATAAATAAATAAATAAATAAATAAAACTGTAGATTTAGTGTCACTGAATCTGGGGACATTGCCAGGAGAGATTATCCCCTGGAAAAGGACATCCATCGTGCCTAGTAAACAAGAGTATCCATCAAAAGCAGAGTAGAGATACCAGGAGGGTAAAAGGAAGGTAGGGGGAGAGGGGGAATTAATCACAAGGATCAACATATAGCCCTCTCCCAGGGGCATGAACAACAGAAAAGTGGGTGAAGGGTGACAGAGGATGATGTAAGATATGAAAAATAATAACTACAACTTATCAAGGGTTCATGAGGGAGGGAGAGTGGGGGATAGAGGGAGGAAAAGAACTGATATTGAGAACTCAATTGTAAGAAAATGCTTTGAAAATGATGATAGTTGGGCTGAGCCCAGGTGGCGTAGTGGTTGTGCGCGGGACTGCGGCCCACTGGGACAGAGGTTCAATTCCTGCTCACAGGAGCAAAGGCTGGGCCTCCTACTCCCACCACCAGGGCAGTGATGCCTGAAAAAAAAAAAAAAGAAAGAAAATGATGATAGTCGTATTGTGCATAACAATGGATGAATGTATGGATTTTGATAAGAGATATAAGAGCTCTCAATAAAAGTATTTTAAAAAGAAACCACAAGAAGGTCAGTGGGGGAAAGAAGAAAGACTTTCAATGGGACGGATTGGCGACAGTGGCTGCAGCACTGGGCTCTCACATCATCACAGTGCAGGACTAGGCAAGCGTCTGTTGTACCACTGTGAGTTGCAAGCTACTGGACAGCAGGTACCAAGCGTGAATGGGAGGGAGTCCTGGGGGGAGAAGGCAGGGTCAGCGTTAGAGACGCACTTCGGAGACGTTGGACACTGGGACTCCTTTGACCTCTACCTCTTAGGCAGCAGATTGTGCTGGTCCTTTTAAAAGAGGGCTGTCTTGGGCTGAGCCCTGGTGGCGTCAGTGGCTGAGTGCAGGACTGTGGCCCGCGGGCTAGGCAGTTCAAATCCAGCGGCGGCTCTCAGGAGCGGCACCGGGTAGCGCCCAGGACCACCAGAAGCAGTGATGCCCCCAAACAAAACAAAAACCAAAGAGAGGCTGTCTCTCGGCACACTTACTGTAACTGCTTTGCACTGCAGGCTGGGAAGCCTGCTGGTCCATCTCTGCTGCTGCCACTGGTGCTTCCCTGGACTGGAACGTTCTCAGTGGGTCCAAACAATGCACTGCACTCAGCTTCCATTTGCATTTCTTGGTGGTAGTGGTCCCCCCTCTCCACCTCTGGGATGACTCATTTCTTTTTGCTTTGTTTTGTTTTGGGCATCCCTGCTCTCCGGTGGTGGGAGTAGGAGGCCCAGCCCCACTGCTGGAATTGAACCTCCGTCCCAGTGGGCCGCCGTCCCGCGCACAACCACTACGCCACCGGGGCTCAGCCCCTGGGATGACTCATTTCATTGTAAGCCTAGAAGGATTGTGAAAATGACCGCTCTCTTCATTAGGGCACTACCTACCACCACAAGGATGCCAGGAACAGCAAGCTATTCAAGCCCCGTGGTGAGCCGCCAGTACCTCCTTTGCATAGCTTAGCCATTTAGTAGGAGCAGCAAGACCCCAGGGAGACCCAGGTGCTACTAACTGCTTTACAGGGGACTTGACTGGGGGAAGACAAGGAGTTCAGGTGGAGTTCCAGCCACACTCTGATGAATGGGCCACTTCCTCAACAGGGCCCCTGAGCAGGGAATCCTGTCCCCTTTCTCCTTCCCACTCAGGCCCTGGGACACCCTCTGCCTTCTCTGTTCCCATTGCCCCTCCCTCTCCTCCAAATGCTATCTGGTATTTCCTACAGTCAGTCACCTGCCTTCTTAGTCTGGACAAAGGGTGAACTGAGACACTCTCCCCCATGCCCCTCCCCCCCCATCTCTGGTAGCCAGGGCAACAAGTGACAGACACTCTCCAAAGGTCAGTTCTGAGAAGGGAGTCCTGAGGGGCCAAGGTGTGAACTTTAAAGATCCTTGTGCAGAAAATCACCTGTACCTGGGCCCAGGAAACCCCAGGACTAACGACCATGTCTAATATTGAGGGGCTGTTCAGCTAGGGTACTTGGTACCTGTAGAGCCTACCTCCCAACACTGACTGGGTGGTCAGCCCTATCGCAGGTCCTTCACATTTGCTGACCCTTCTGCTTGAACTGTTCTTTGTTTGGGAACACCATTCCCACGCTTAAAAAAACCCAACGATTGATTTTATTGTGTTTTCAGTGGAGATTTACATAGCAGTCATGGTTCCCCGCCAGCCATCCCACACATGTGGTTCAGTGATGTTGGCCATGTTCCGGTATGTGTGGAAGTGCTTTTTTTTGGCATCACTGCCCTCTGGTGGTGGGAGTAGGAGGCCCAGCCCTGCTGCTGGATTTGAACCTTCAACCCAGTGGGCCGCAGTCCCCGCACAACCACTACACCACCGGGGCTCAGCCTGCAAGTGCTTTGTTTAGCTCTGTTCTCACTTTGCTTAGGACACTTCTTTCTTTTGGGAAGCCCCTGTGTGGTGACAGTGGTGAAGGCCGGAATGCATTCAGCTGTTGACAGAAAGGTCAGAGTTCCGATCTACTCTGAGGGCCTTCAGAAGAAAGGCCTGGAGATCTACTTCCTTAAAATCAGCCTTGGGAAAACGGGGGTGGGGGGGTTGGGGGGGGTTGGTTGTACTTCCCTCTAATCCTTTGTGACTTCTCCCTAAGTCCGAATGGTCTCCGAGGCAACCTGGTCTCTTTCCAGGTATACCTTATTGTATTGCACTTTGCAGGTTATATATATATATATATATATATATATATATATGGTTTGTGACAACCGTGCATGAAACCAAGGCCCCCCCCCCCCCAGCATCTGGTGCTTATGGAGGTCACAGTTTGTTAATTCTGGCAACAATGCAAACGTTTTCTTACTTTTTTTAGGGGGGGGCATCACTGCCCTTAGGTGGTGGGAGTAGGAGGCCCAGCCTTTGCTCCGTGGAGCTGGACTCGAACCTCCATCCCAGTGGGCCGCAGTCCCGCGCACAACCACTATGCCACCAGGGCTCAGCCCCGCAAACGTTTTCATAATGTGATTGCACCCTTAATGAACTATGGTAAATTGTCCTACACATAACTTTTTTTTGGGGGGGGGGGGCATCACTGCTCTCCGGTGGCGGGAGTAGGAGGCCCAGCCCCGCTACTGGAATTGAGCCTCCATCCCAGTGGGCCGCAGCCCCGTGCACAACCACGACGCCACTGGGGCTCCGCCCCACATAACTTTTTGTAGGCGGCGTGTGGGGGTGGAGTGGTGAGGGCGGGGCGACAACGAAGATGACTTGGGTGCGACTTGCTTTATCCCACTAGCTGGACATACACACCAGGTTTCAGAGGTATGCCTGCTTTGGGACCGCGCTTCTCACCCAGGTGTTGGGACCCAGGGATTTGGGTTGGGTATTGGTCACCACTGCTCCATCCCAGTAGGTTCAGTAAACAGAGCAGACGAGCGCCTCCATCTCACCCTGTGCAGTCCACCCTCCTCTTCAGTTCTCAGAGATGAAGAGCCTCTGCAGAGGGTGAGAGGCGGCTCAGTGGGGCGTAGTCTTCACGCTGTGGGTGGGGCTTGGGGGCGTGGCCTTAAGCGCACGGTGGAGTCTGGCGGGCCACGAAGAGGGTGAAGAGGGCGTGGCCTTCACTCACTGGCGGCGAAGGCGGGGCCGGCAGCTACGCAGCACGGAGGGAGTGGGGCGGGCCAGAATTTGGGGGGCCGGGCGCTGGGATTGGAACAAAGGCGGGGGCGGGAACAAAGCTCAGCGGTCCCATAACCTCGGAGGGGAACAAAGGCACCCCAGGCCCAGCAGCCAAACGCGCCAATGCTGCCACCACGTGCTCCTGCCGGGGGTGGGGGTGAGAGTATAGGAGGTGGATGGTAGGCAGCGTCCTATATTGTTTCAGGACCCTACCCAACCCTAGTCTTCTCCTGGGCGACGACCTCTGGGTGGCTGCGTGCATGGCCTGCTTCCCCCCGACCCCCACATCCTCCAAGGAGCCCCGATTGCATTGTGGTTGCTGTGGCAAGGCCAGCACCATCTCCATCCTTGCTGCTTTCTCCCACCCCGGGCCTTACTTGCTCAACAGTGGGCCCCTCAGTCAGGATTTCGCTTTCCGCAGGCGCTGCCCCTTTCTCAAACAGAATTCCACCCAGAGAGACCCAGCTTCCATTGTCAGCGAGGGCCCCATCCCTTCTCCCAGAATTCCTCTTCGCCCACATTGTTTATAGTTCCTCCATACCCGCCCTACACACCCAACAGGATTCCCTTACACAATTTATTTCTACCTTTAGACAATGTCACACATCCTGCCTTCGGGCTCAGGCAGGATCCCTTAATACACAGTCCAGCCCTGCAGTCAAGCTTGCCCCCATGGTTGAGGGGCTGGCGCCTTCCCAGAGGCCAGATGGTTTAGGCAGTGGGAAGCTTTGTGAGGGCTAGGTGGGATTTCATGGAATCCCTGTTTTCTTAATCCTGTGGCTGATGTGTTTATGTTTCATTTAAGCAGCTTTCTGTGTTTCGCATATTTAACAAAAAGGTTAAAGGCTCAGGGTCAAAGGTGTTTTTTTGTTTTTGTCGTTCAAAAGTTAGAGGGTGGGCCAGGGACGGTTATCAACATCAATTAGTTTAAAAACAAAGTTCAATTAGCATAACAGTCCCCAGAGACTATTCTACTATATTTAAAGCTTGGGAGTGCCATCTAAGGTGCAATGAACCACTAGTCTCATTCCACCAAGACTCATCTAAATGACCTCTGTACCAAGACCAGAACCAGACGGTACCAGGATACACCCACAACAGTTTTGAGGGGAATCACAATAAAAGGTCTTAGAAAAAGTTGGAGAAAAATAGCAAGACCAACAGACTAGACCAGGTTTACTGGTTGGCTAGAGAATGGTGGGGCTTAGAAGCTAACTCAGTGTCATCAACTGTTGGCAAATAGGCCTAAACAGTGAACACTCAACGCCAGTGAGGTGCTGTATGCACTGCTCCCAACTACCAGTCTTACAGGAGCAGAGGGCGCTGTTTGGCCCCAAACAAAGTTCAGAAGGCTTTAAGGGCAGGAAACAAGAATGAATGGAAACAGGGAGCCCACATAGGGCCTATGTTCCTACACTGAGGGGACTGCAGTCAATGATAGGAAATAACGTGTATATAAATTGTTGAATGGAAGACGCAACAAAGTTTTTAAAAAGTTGCATTATTCGCTTCATTGACACACCTCCAATAACACTTACTTTCTGTGGGGTACCGTTCTAGCAGTCCCAACTTTGCTTGATGACAAACCACCTCCCCAATCCCTCTCGGTCTCTCCCCTCCCCCAGGCACCGTTGGCGACCCAGCGGCTGGAAACGTCAGGGGCGGCTGGAGAGGAGGGGTGAGGTGGAGGGCCTGAGCTGCCCACGCACGTGCGCAGTCCAGCGACCGTCCTTGGTGCTACTAAGTTGCGGTGGTGACGTCTCACACCCCGCCCTTGGTGCGCAAGCCCCGCCCAGAGAAAGGTGGGGCGGAACAAGAGGGGGGCGCGGGGTGGGAGGAGAAGAAGGGCTGGCGCATGCGTATTAGCGGCATCACCGTCGGAGGACGGCTGAGGCCCCGCCCCTTGGGTCATCTGGATCCCAGCGCGCGTGCGCGGAGGCGTCGGCGCCAGTTATTTCAGTCCCGCCCCCCGGCAGCGGCTCTTTCTGCGAGCGAGCGCGCGGGTGAGCGGTTGTGCGCGTGGCGTGTGGCTCCAGGGCCGAGGCGGTGGTGCGCGCGACGGGCCAGCCGACGGCGAACAAGCAGAGGTCCACCAGCTCTCGGTAGCGTCACCCGCGCGGCGGGCAGCGGCCCAGGCGGCGCGCAGCAGCGCTTGGCCTCGCGGCGGCCCAGAAGACGGCGCAGCCGTTGGCGGCGAGCGCGTCTGCGCCTGCGCGTCTGGCCCCGCGCCCCTCCTCCCCCCTGGGCGCCCCCGTCGGCGTGTGAATGGCGGCCTCCGCGGCGGCGGCCTCCGCGGCCTCGGCCGCGTCCGGCAGTCCGGGCCCCGGTGAGGGTTCGGCGGGCGGTGAGAAGCGGGCCGCCGCGTCGTCGGCTGCAGGTTCGGCTTCGGCGGCGGCAGCCGCGGCGGCCTCCGCGTCGTCGCCCGGGGCGGGCGGCGGTGGCGAGGCGCTGGAGCTGCTGGAGCACTGCGGCGTCTGCCGGGAGCGTCTTCGGCCCGAGCGGGAGCCGCGCTTGCTGCCCTGCTTGCACTCAGCCTGCAGCGCCTGTTTAGGGCCCCCGGCGCCTGCAGCCGCCAACAGCTCCGGGGACGGCGGCGCGGCGGGCGACGGCTCGGGTGAGTTCTCGGAGGGCCGAGCTGGGGGCGCCGGAAGCTGGGCTGGGGGGAGGGGTGGGCGGGGCTGGGCCTGCGCAGGGGTGTTGCGGAGGAGGAAAGGCTGGGACCCTGGGCGGGGGGGACTGCGCTGCTGAGACCTTCTCCTCTCCCTTGCAGTCATGGTGGACTGCCCTGTGTGCAAGCAGCAATGCTTCTTGAAAGACATCGTGGAGAATTATTTCATGCGTGACAGTGGCGGCAAGGCTGTTACCGATGCCCAGGATGCCAATCAGGTGTGTGCGTAGACCTTGTCACTTCTTGCTGGATCCTGGAGGGGGGCTGGGGTTAGCACCAGACCTAGGGGACTAGCTTTCCTCGGAACCATACTTTTCTCTTCCCCTGTCTCTGCCTGGCGAAGGGACGCCCCCTTTTCAGTAGTGGGGCCCAGGTTGGTCCCGCCCCGCTGAGCCTGGCTTTTGCCTCACAGTGCTGTACCAGTTGTGAGGATAACGCGCCTGCCACCAGCTACTGCGTGGAGTGCTCAGAGCCCCTGTGTGAGACCTGCGTGGAGGCTCACCAGCGAGTGAAGTACACCAAGGACCACACTGTGCGCTCCACAGGTACGTCGACCTGGAGGGGAGGTGCCCCCAGCATGATGGGCTCTAAGGGCCCGACTCTGATGTTCAGTTACCACAGGTCCTGGAAATGGGTCAGGGGAAGAAAAGAGAAGACTTGGAGAGGATCACAGTCTTGGGTTGTAGGCAAAAGAGATGTTAGTTAGGGAGTCAAGCTGAGAAACTCCTCAGGCCATAGGTGATGCTTTGATCCGGGGCGCCAAGCTTTGCTGAGGACACCTGGTTGAAATAAGGGCTTAGTGACAGTGGGTTCTAGAGGCACTGGAGCTGAGTGATGAATCTGTCTTGAATGAGATATTGGTGCATGTGTGGTAAGGGGCTTGGGGACCTTCTTTTGTTGGTGCTTAGCCCAGAAATCCCAGTGAGACAGATTTACAAGGTGGTATGGTGCTGTTCTTATAGCCAAGAGAAATTCTATCTGAGAAGAACATGATGGAAGTGGCTGGGGAGTTGGTGAGAGGACAGACAGGGTTCTAGACAGAGTTCTGGGTCGGGTGATGTTCTGGGTTTGGTGAACATTGGTGGAAGGACCCACGATGGGTTCATTTGGGAGCTTGGGTGTCTCTGAGCCCTGTGACTTTCCTGTAGAGTCTTAATGCTGTGAGGCATCTCACTGTCCTGGTAGGCAGCTGCTAGCGTTCCGGTTCCTTTGCTCCATGGGGTCATAAGTAGTTTTATAACACTAGCAGGAGGGTTGACAGTGTTGGTCTTGGGAAATGCCACAGTGAGTGAGCTTGGAGATGTATAGACCTCCCCTGTTGCTTGTCGTGCGCGGGGAGTGGCTAGAAACTTGTCTGGTGGGAGGAACTACTGTGGACAGGAGGCTCATGTGTTGATTCTGAGGGAGCTGGTATTGAGTGAGGCTTCCCCCACTGGAAAGGGTTTCCTGGCTGCGTTGGGATCTGGCTTGCAGAGCTGTGCTCCTTGAAGCCCCCTCTCATCTCCCACAGACCAAGCCTGCCAGGTGCAATACATGAAGAGCTGGGGGGTGGCCCAGCTCAGTCTCACTGTTGATCCCACAGGGCCAGCCAAGACTCGGGACGGTGAGCGCACAGTGTTCTGCAACGTGCACAAGCACGAGCCCCTTGTGCTGTTCTGTGAGAGTTGTGACACCCTTACCTGCCGGGACTGCCAGCTCAACGCCCACAAGGATCACCAGTAAGTCATTTGCTCAGCCCCAGGTGTTGGACACAGGCCTGATCCCTGTGCTCAGCACTCAGACCCCGACTTCTCCCCATCGTCCTATAGATACCAATTCCTGGAGGATGCGGTGAGGAACCAGCGCAAGCTCCTGGCCTCATTGGTGAAGCGCCTTGGGGACAAGCATGCCACGCTGCAGAAGAGCACCAAGGATGTTCGCAGCTCGTGAGTGGTGGCGCATGGTGCTGGTGTACTGGGGGAGGTGGCCTCAGCCCCACCCTGTCCCACCTTTCCCTGCTTATCCCCAGGATCCGTCAGGTTTCCGATGTGCAGAAGCGCGTGCAGGTGGATGTCAAGATGGCCATCCTGCAGATCATGAAGGAGCTGAACAAGCGAGGCCGTGTGCTGGTCAATGATGCCCAGGTGCATGTCCTGCTCAGTCTCAAGCTGGGAGGGTCCTGGCTCCATCAAGCTTTCTGAGGCTCGTGTTTGTGTGGCCCTGTAGAAGGTGACCGAGGGACAGCAGGAGCGGCTGGAGCGGCAGCACTGGACCATGACCAAAATCCAAAAGCATCAGGAGCACATCCTACGCTTTGCCTCCTGGGCTCTGGAGAGTGATAACAACACAGCCCTGTTGCTCTCCAAGAAGCTGGTGCGCTGGCGGCAGAGGTGGGAGGGGTTAGCCCCTGCAGCACAGACAGTGCTCCCACACACTCAACACCCCACCCGCCCCCAACCCCTCCCAGATCTACTTCCAGCTGCACCGGGCCCTTAAGATGATCGTGGACCCCGTGGAGCCTCATGGGGAGATGAAGTTCCAGTGGGATCTCAATGCCTGGACCAAGAGTGCCGAGGCCTTTGGTGAGTCTGTCTTGGCCCCTTCCCCTCCCTCTCCACACCCCACCCTCAATCTGGCTTAACCTCCTCCCTTCCCTGCTTAACTTCCCCTTCCCTTAAAAGGCAAGATCGTGGCAGAGCGCCCAGGCACCAACTCTACAGGTCCTTCACCGATGGCTCCCCCAAGGGCCCCCGGCCCACTGAGCAAGCAAGGCTCCGGCAGCAGCCAGGTGAGGGCAGGGGCGGGGGAGTAAGCATGGCAGGGGGTATGGGGCATGGTTGCTTGAGAGCATCGCTCTTGAGTTTCTTGATCTCTGCCCACAGCCTATGGAGGTGCAGGAAGGCTATGGCTTCGGGTCAGGTGAGTGGGCCGGCTGTGCCCCAGTGCTTCCTGTGGGAGGTTGCACCTTTCCCGCCCAAACCCAGAGCCCCCTTTTCTCCATCTCCCAAGCAGATGACCCCTACTCGAGCGCGGAGCCCCACGTGTCTGGTGTGAAGCGGTGAGTGATGGCCTGGTGGGCTGCAGGCAGTGGTGGGCTCAGGCGGTGCCTCATGCCACGGCAACCCTGTGTCCTGCAGGGCTCGCTCTGGTGAGGGGGACGTGAGCGGACTCATGCGCAAGGTCCCAAGAGTCAGTTTGGAGCGCCTGGACCTGGACCTCACAGCTGACAGCCAGCCGCCCGTGTTCAAGGTCTTCCCAGGCAGTACCACAGAGGACTACAATCTCATTGTCATTGAGCGGGGTGGAGCGGCTGCGGCTGCTGGCCAGCCTGGAACTGCACCCCCAGGGGCCCCTGGAGCCCCACCCCTACCTGGCCTAGCTATAGTGAAGGTGAGTGTGCACACCTCAGGGGACAGTGGCAGTGGGACACGGCAGGCCCTGCTGATCATTGCCTTCCCATCAAAGGAGGAAGAGACAGAGGCAGCCATTGGAGCTCCCCCTGCAGCTGCCGAGGGCCCCGAGACCAAGCCTGTGTTGATGGCTCTTGCTGAGGGTCCTGGAGTCGAGGGGCCCCGCTTGGCCTCACCCAGTGGCAGCACCAGCTCAGGCCTGGAGGTGGTGGCCCCCGAGGCTGCCTCGGCCCCATCTGGTGGCCCTGGTGCCCTGGACGACAGCGCCACCATCTGCCGTGTCTGCCAGAAGCCAGGAGATCTGGTTATGTGCAACCAGTGCGAGTTCTGCTTCCACCTGGACTGTCATTTGCCAGCTTTGCAGGATGTGCCAGGGTATGTGTGGGGCAGGGCAGGACAGGTGGTGGGGTTCCATCCATCAGGACAGGCCCTCACCACCTCTTCCTCAGGGAGGAGTGGAGCTGCTCACTTTGCCACGTGCTCCCTGATCTGAAGGAGGAGGACGGGAGCCTCAACCTGGACGGGGCAGACACCACTGGCGTGGTGGCCAAGCTTTCGCCTGCCAACCAGCGGGTAAGGACAGACTGGGCTCCGGGCTCAGGGAGGGAACGTTACAAAGGAACCCAAGTGACACTACTCTGCCCGGTCTCTGTAGAAATGTGAGCGTGTCTTGCTGGCCCTGTTCTGCCATGAACCATGCCGCCCCCTGCACCAACTGGCCACCGACTCCACCTTCACCCTGGTAAGTCTGCTATTAAGAGCAAGGCCTGAGGGTGAATAGTCAACTGGCCCCACGCTCACATGTGCCTCCCCCAACTGCAGGACCAGCCTGGTGGCACCCTTGACCTGACACTGATCCGAGCCCGCCTTCAGGAGAAGCTCTCCCCCCCTTACAGCTCTCCTCAAGAGTTTGCCCAGGATGTGGGCCGCATGTTCAAGCAGTTTAACAAGCTGACCGAGGTAAGGACCCCTGTGCCCCGAGTGAGGAAGGAGGGCTACTGGAGGCTGGCAGAGCTGAGAACCACTTAGCACTGTCCCCATTCCCTGCCCAGGATAAGGCCGACGTGCAATCCATCATCGGCCTGCAGCGCTTCTTTGAGACACGCATGAACGAAGCCTTTGGTGATACCAAGTTCTCAGCTGTGCTGGTTGAACCCCCCCCACTGAGCCTGCCTGGTGCTGGCCTGGGGGCTGCGGAGCTGCCTGGAGGCCCCAGCGATGGTCTCTGAAGCAGGTGCCCTGATGGCTGGCCTGGCTCTGCCCTGCCCTGCCCCCAGCCCCACCCCCCTAGACCTCCTGGTGGCCTGGCTCCCACTCCCTGGTGGCCCTGACCCCCAGCCCCTTACAATATGGTTTTTACTTCTGTGGATTTAATAAAAACTTCATCAGTTCCTTGGACACCGCTCTTTTTTATAGTTGTGGGACCAGGGGTTGATGACTGGAAATCTAGTATCCTTAAGTGCAAGTTGTGAGTACTGGGACTCACCCGTTTAGGTCCTGAAGGGTCAAGCTTCCTTGCTGTGGGCACTGACTAGTGTGTTAGCAAGCACAGAGCTGACACTTGGTTGGTGCTGGAACACAGCAGGGCCACATGGACCCAGCACCAGCATTATTTTTTTTGGCTTGGGATTGCAGGTTTCTCATCTTAGGTTTTGGTCATTTGGAAGATA
>PVJH01015460.1:0-53466 GCA_004026705.1 Nesogale talazaci
GGAGGAGAAACCCAAAGCTTTTATAGCCTATTTTAGGCGTGGCTCTATGCGATTGGTGCAGAGGCTCTATTGCATCACCAGATATACTCGAGCATGCGCAGTGCTACTTGTTTACCACCTACAGGCTAAGCGTCAGGGTGCGGCCAGGCGCCATCTTGTAATGGCGGGCGCTGTTTTGTAAAGGTTTGGCTTCCACAGGACAGCATTCCTGTCTTCTAACCAAAAGACTGAGGGTCCCAGTTCACTCCTGGACACCTTAGAAAAAGGACCCGGTGATCTACTTTTGTAAGTCAGACACCAGAAACCCTGTGGAGCGCAGTGTCCAGTACACATGGGATCCCCATGAGTCGGAATTGACATCAGAGAAACTGGAGCTGGAGGGCAGGACTAAGCAGGAAATAAATAGGAGCAAACAATGGGGCAGAATGCAGTCACTACTTTGAGTGTGGTGGCCAAAAGGGTTCCCCAGGAGGAGTTGCTGACCAAACCTGCCATCGTTGAATTTACCTTCATGGACCCTTGTTGAGTCATTCTTTCCCTTACTCTCTAATGAACTGGTCACAACATAGACAGGCTCTAGCGGTTATGGTCGCAGGTAAACCAAAAAGCTCCATATTAGAATTCAATCAGGAAGGACTATTCCAGTCTAAAACCAAATCAACGTATATAGCCAGAAGGCCCCATCAGTACAAACATGGCCTCTTAACATGTCGTCAAGGAATCATTTCTCTAAAATGACAAGAGGTATATTGCCAATAAATCCACAATTCTGTTTCCAATTAATGCAAACTTATAAGATCCCAAGCTGTTATTAGATTTCAATTAATAACCTGTGATGCCTCATTAATGCAAATGTGCTCTTAGTGGTGCTAAACCTTCATTAGTGAAATGGATCCGATGACATGACTGTTTCATATGATAATGGAACTATGATTAAAAGGCGCAATTAATCATTCTCTACTACTAAATGATCTCTATGACAGTTTACTTATGCCTATATGAAACATTTGCTTCTTGCAAAAAGCCAATTTCTATTTAAACTATTCAATCGCAAAAAGGCAAAGCAGAAACAACACCCTGAAATGTCTCCAATATCTCCAATATTTTTTTTAATGTCAGAAGCAAGTCAAGCTGTTCAAGAATTAGGAAGGCCAGAGAGGGGTTGCCATGCTGGGTTCCACAAAATCACTTGTGTTGAAGGTTTGAGGGAGGGCTCGGCACACCTCGCATGCAGCTGAGAGTCAATACAGCTTTCAGTTTCTGCTGGGGCACTTTCTCCATTCCTTCACTCTTGGATTATTCACCTGCACATTGATCAAGCAACCATAGTTCCTGAGCCCCAAACAGAGCAATAATAGCGTCATTCTTACTGCAACCCAGACCACAGTTTGATGTGACACCAAACTCTCTGGAGCAGAGAATCTGGCTCATAGCAGTCCACACCTGAGTTCTGTTCTGACAATAGCAAGTCGCTTTTCCTTTGTGGAGTGGACTTTACCTAACAGCCCAGTGGTGTTTCTTGCATTGTCCATGATCACGACCCTCAAAAAGGGAGAGGTGGGGATAATGAACTATCCTGAACCATCGCAATAACTCATTAAAACACCCCTTAGGTCCGGGTAGAAAAGGAATGTTTGGAAACTGATTGTGGTGGCATTGTACATTCTGCTTGGTGTGATTGAAGTCGGGAATAAGATATGTGTATCAAATCCAAGTTAATTAAAAAATAAACAAACCATTGTCTCAAGTTTGATGCCAAGTTTGGCGGCTTAAACCCAGGAAAGTCTCCTGGATATTTCCTCGTAATCACTTATTGTTCACATCAAGCAACATTTTGAACCCAGAGTTTAGCTTAGGTTTTCTGTTGACATTGTAGACTCCTAGGAAGGGAAAGCAACAAGTAAACTTGAAGGCACTCCCTGTCCCACCCTTTCTCCACTCTGATCGTCACGCAGGAGAGTCCTCCCTTCTGCTCCCGGACACCCATACTACGCACTGAAAAGAGACACAAAATGTTCAGAAGCCACATGTCTCTCCCTCTTTAGTAAATATTGGCTTCAAAATCTATTGAGAGTTCATTTTACTTGTTGCTTAGTAACCATCACGCAATTAGAATAGTCTCATGAAGTAAAAAAACAATTACACTACCAAAAAAATCTAACATTTAGATATTCAAAATTAAGAAATTGCTTTAAAATAGAGTTGTTTAAAAATTAGTTATTACAGAAGCGACTACATCAGACACATCCTTTAAAACTTTAAATCAAACAAAGTGTTTGGGAATTCTTCAAGGGCTTCCACAATATCACAACAAAATCATAGAGACTTTTATTAAACAAAAATATCAAAACATGAAGAAAGAAGCTGGTATGTATCATTATAGGCATTATATATATTGGTACATTTCCGAAGGTGGTGTTTCCATCTCTATGCCTTTCTTGAAGAATCCTGCTCCTTTCGCTTGATAACAAATCAAAATGGCAGTTTTGACAACCTTGAGAGGCTCAGTTTGTGTTACCGGAAGCTTACTGTGAGTATAGAGAATAGAAAGACATTTGAAGGGACAAGAGCAGGCTTACAGGGTAGATGAGGCAAGATTTCCAGTGAATCTGCCATTGTGCAGTGTTGCCGTCACCCTCCACAAATGAGCAGGTGCATTCTTGTGGTGGAAAACAAACAGGTAAACTAAATTAAACTAAAAGACAATTATTTGGTGCATTTTCCCAGCCTTTTTCACAAAAATTAAGTTCTTAATTTTCATAACATTTCTTCTTAAGAAGCTCCCATGATTATCTTGCGTCCTTTGTGCAAATCTATAGAGGCTACTCCTTTTGAATAATTATTGTCTTTCTATTTTCATAGCCTTTTGTAGTTTGAATTTAACTGGCCCTGAAATCTCAGAAACAGCATAGGGACAGTACTACTCTGTCCCACACGGTCTCTATGAGTCCAAATTTCTCAATGGTGGTGATTTTTTGTTTTTTAATGAGACTAAGAGAATATATGACTGAGAACACCTGTGGCCATCCACTGATCACAGAGAAATGTTTAAAGTTATTTTGTTAGGAATAAAGTAAAGATGTATTGCAAGAATCTGAAAGCCAAGTAGCAATATGATTTTTTATCTATTGTCATATTGCAATCACCCTTTCCTTTTCCCTACTTGTCCTTATGTAGAGATTGTGACTCCGAACATATAGTAGCAAATTATTGACTCTTAATATGCATTAATACACTACCAAAGTGGTTCTTCTCTATACAGTTTACATATTGAATGCACAAATCACAAGTGCTATATGTAGCATTATGAATGAAATGCATCTCCATATTCAAATAGCTGTACCTTATTAAAAAGATATATTGATTTGTATTACATACACAGTATAATAATATGTTCTCTTTTCATATGGCAAAGATAACCTACTTAGTATGAATTGATGGATTGTTGCTGGATTGAGGATTGCAACCTGGCTTGGAAACTTGGTGGGGAAGAGTGCAGTGAGTGATTAGTTATGTCTGTCAAGGATGCCAGAAGGTACCCTAGAAGTTTTTATTATTTTTTTTTTGGCATCACTGCTCTCCGGTGGTGGAAGTAGGAGGGCCAGCCCCACTGCTGGAATTGAACCTCTGTCCCAGTAGGCCGCAGTCCCGTGCACAACCACTACGCCACCAGGGCTCAGCCCGAAGTTTTTATTCTTTATGAAATGGAAAGTCCAGTGTTTCTGCCAGTACCTGCCTGACCTCTGAGAGTTCTTGATTTGCTGAGTCTCAGTCTCCTCCTTTTTGAAATGAAGGTTTTGATTAGATGACCTCTAAGGTGCCTTCTATCTTGGACGTTCTGGGGTATGTTCTAAGGAAAGAATAATAAGAATCTCATGATTAACCACCAGAACCATTGAGTGTGGGGGCTAGCTAAATATAGGCAGCAAAGTGAATCTCCAAGGTAAAACTTCAAAGACAGGAGAGAGTGAGATTAGGAAACCTTTTACTGAATTCCTTAACAGAATATTTATCTCAGAGAATAATTGCCAAAAAAAAAAAAGGACACGACAGCCTGCACAATAAACAGCTCGCTCTCTTCCCACTTAAATGTTTCTAAAATCTTGTCCTAGAATTTTTTACAAAAGAATATGTTTCCCTAATGAGTATTTGGGAAGCAAATATTCTTTAAAATTTGTGACATCTTAACATAAAATCATCTTTACCTATAACATTTCAGACATGCCTTCCTTTCATATATAAAAACATGCTTGAAATTTAGGATGCCTTCAGTTTGCATTCTCACGAAAGAGGATGTGCCGAGGCGAGGCAAGTTCCATGTCACAGCAATGCAGCCCATGGGTCTTTGGAACTCTCAGCTCTGTAAACTGTGTGAAGACTTAATCCTAAGGCTGCTTTCTCACATGGTGATTAGATGACTGGCAGTAGCAATCTGTGCTCTACGCTTGCTAGTGCAATGCCTGAAAGAGACTAACTTCTGTGTCTTAGAAGTCATGAGTAAGTCTTGCACTTCAGTGACCTAAATTGGTTCCGACCTATTCATTTCCAAATCAATATCCAGCAAGGTCTGGTGATGTTGATAGAATTACTACTATTCTCCGATTGTTGAGAAAGAAAAAAAAGGAGGGGGAACAAAAAACTCTATCTGCTATCACCCCCTGGCATGGGAAGACAGGACTGACATTTAAGAGCTAGTCCTCAGTATTCTTAGAAACTGGTCAGTCCCTCACTAGGAAGCCACAATTTCTAAGATCATCATCAACAGGAAAGGTCATTCTTGATAAAGTATGATAAAGTGAGGCTAAATAAGATCACTTCATAATTATAGCCATGCACAGAAACAAGTGACCGTGCAACCCACAAAACACTAAACATGTCCTTCTCTCAGCTGATAGGAGTACTGCTTCTTAAAACCTTAGCCTTATTCCAGTCTTCCCTGCCTATACCAAGATCACAGGCAGTGAGTTCATTCCAATTCACAGTGATCCTATATAGGGCTTCTGAGAGCAGATGACTTCATCTTTCTCCCTTTGAGGAGCTCATAGGTTTGAACCATTGCTTTTGCAGTTAACCTAGCTCACAACACTAACGGGCACCTTCAGATGGTACACTCACCCTCTGCCATCAAGCTGATTTTGATTCACAGAGACCAGACACAGGGTTTCCAAGGTTAGAAGTCTTTTTGGGGGGGACAGTGAGCCTCATCTTTCTTTCATTGGGTGGCGAGTGGATTTGAATCACCATCTTGTGGTTGGCAGTCAACACTTATTGGACAGTACCACCACTGCTCTGACCCTAGGAAAAAGCCAAACTCACTGCCTTTGAGTCAATCTGATTCATATCAACCTGAAGGGTAGAGTAGAACTGCTCCTTCAGGTTTCTGAGACTCTCAATCTGCATAGACAGAAGAGTCATCTTTCTCCCTTAGACCAAGGGGTATGTTGGCCCTGTGGTTAGCAGCGCAATGTGTAATCCATTAGGTTACTGTGTTAGTCTGAGTAGACTAGAGAAACAAATTCATAAAAGCACATATGTATATAAGAGAGAGTTTTATACAAAGGGTAATTGAACATTAAGAAAACATCCCAACCCAGTCCAGCTCAAGGTCCTAAGTCAGATATTAGCCCATATGTCCAATACCAATCTATAAAGTCCTCTTCAGACTCAGAAAACACATGCAATAAAGTCAAATGCAGGATGATCACAAGCCAATGGTAGAAAGTCTTTGGATCCAGTGGCACTGTAAGCATCTCAGCGCTGGCAGGAGTCTCCACATGGCTTCTCTAGGTCTGGGTTCCTTGCTTCCAGGTAGGTCTATGTGGCTTCTCCTCAGGGAAGTCTAGAAGGAAGTCAGCCTTGTCAGTAGAGAGTCTCCGATCGAATGTTGTCAGGAGAAAGTCTCCAAGGAAGTGAACTGAGAGAGATAGTATCTCTGCCTCCAAGAAGGAATGACCACATTTCCCAGAATTCTCAGAAGAAGGCCACGCCCATACAGAGATCTCATTGGCTATCTCCAGATTGACAGGTTAGATTCCCCGCCTACACTCTTAGTCTTCAAATTGATGCCATATTAGGTGACTGCCACAGTCACCATAGTTCCCCTTTGATTGCAGAAAGATGCATTCAATCTCCCAGTCACAGAACTGCTTGTACCTTGTGCTAACACCCTCTCCAGAGTGAACTCTACTTCCTTGGATTTTCCCTAAAGTGCTGCATCACCCAAGCTATCCCTCAAGTCCAAAGACTTTCCAAGGCCCCTAGTCAGACCACCCAGTTTCATGGTGGTGTACACTCTCCCAAGCCCACCCATTGCCTTGCAGGAGGTCTCGGTGTGAAAGGAATTGGTTTTAGACCAATGTTTGTTGGTCTCTTTTCATCCTTTCCTCTCCAAGGAACTCTGTGAGACACTATTTTCCCTTTATCACATTCACTCGTGAAATGTCAACACTATAACCCATTACACATCTGTGTGTATGTTTTCAAGACCCCCTGATGGCACATACAGCCTATGTTTGACTCCTAGCCAAATGATTGCTATTCTGAACCTCGCCAGTGATAACGCAGAAGAAGAATGGCCCGGTTATCTGCTTCTGTAAAGATTACAGCTACGAAAACCCTATGTCCGAACACCGGGAGACACCACGAGTCAGAAATGACTCAATAGAAACCCTGTACATATATTTATGTTGTAGACATATAAAGAAGTGCTTTTCCTACTTCTAACTGCCCTTGCCAAGCCACAGGTTTTACTCTTGAAGCAAATGCCCAGTTTAGACCAAACAATATGGGTTGGATGAACATGGGTTAGTCCAACTCCACTATCTACTCCAATCTGTATCCGCTTCTATTTCTGTTACAGGGCACCTGCCTTCCTAGAAATCTACCTTCTTAAGCAGGTGTGATAATCATAATAGTCCACTCTGCGTGTGCTTTCAAAATACCAGACAAGAGTTGTTCCTGGGAGAGATAAACAACTAAATTCTAAACTGTTAGCCAAAAGGATGGTGGTTCACACCCAGTCTGAGCCACCTTGGACAACAGGCCTGGTGACTTATTTCTAAAAGAACACATTCTGAAAAACTCTGTGTACAAGTTCTCTGCACAGAGGGGTCACACAAGTGACCGCGAGCTCAATAGCAACTAATTAGCACAATAGTAGGACAGGCACGCCCTCACTCATCTCTGAGCCTTTGCATATATTAGCTCACTTTCTCTTTCCAACGTCTTGGGGGGTAGGTATTAGCTCATCTTCTATTTTAAAGTTCAGGAAACAAATTCACAAAGTAGCTGAAACTCACCAGGTCAAGGAACAGGGGAAAGAGATTTTGTTAGGACCTCCACATCCAAAGACTGGGCACTTAATAATCAAGATTCCATAGTGGCTCAAGATAAACTTACTAAATGTGCGAACAGCTGAGCAAAGGCACATCTTGGTGTTCATGACAGTATTCAAAACACTTGTGAACAAGGAAGAAACGTGTTTCAACAGAGAGGTCAAACCTGAAAATAAGATGTCTGTTATATCGGGAAGCATTTTGATGGAACTCTTTCAAGGGAAATGTTTACCGTTTGTGCTGCCTGTCACATGTTTCAGAAAACTAATGCCCTTCCATTTATGTGTGTGCTTGCTTAACTAGAAAATGCCTTGGGGGAAGAAAAGAAGGAGGAAAGGAGAAGAGAAAGCAGGAGGGGAGGGGGAAGAAGAGATGGAGGGAGGGAGAAAAGGGGCTTTTTTAGGACAATTGAACTATGTTATACGATATCCAAATGATGGGCACATGATGTTATGTGTTTGCCAAATTCCATAGGAATGTACAGCAGAAATTATAAACCCTGGTGTGATCTGTGGGTTTTTGTTAATTCTAATCTATCAATATTGGATAAGCAACCACAACCAGCCTAGCACAAGGGTACAAGATGTTGATAATAGGAGAAACTGCAGGGTTGAGAGAAAGAATACAGGAGCCATCTGTAGCTTCTTTGTAATTTTTTAAAAAAAATCTAAAATGGCTCTTAAAAAAGGGAAAGGCAAGTTATACAAACAAAAGGGAACAAAACTCTAGCCCTCACTGCCATCGAGGCTCCACTGACTCTCAGAAACCCTTTGAACCGAGTGAAACTCCTTCTGTGACTTTCTGAAACTTTACCTTTTTACAGACCTAGAGAGCCCCATCTTTCTCCCACAGGGTTTCTCCCACAGGTGGTTTTGAACATCTGACTTTACCATGAGTAGCCCAGTAGTAGGACAGGCACACTCTCACCCATCTCTAACTCATTTTTTTCTCTCCAAAGTCTTGGGCATAGGTATTAGCTCATCCTCTATTTTAAAGTTCAGGAAACAAATTCACAAAGTAGCTTAAAATCACCAAGTCAAGGAACAGGGGAAAGAGACTTTTTTTGGACCTCCACGTCCAAGGACCAGGCACTTAATAATCAAGATTCCACAGTGTCTCAAGACAAACTTACTAAATGTGTGAACAGATGAACAAAGGCACATCTTATTTGTCCCTACGGGCCTCCCCCTCCCCCGCCTTCTCTTCCCCAAACACTCCTGCTATCTCCTCTCCTCTCCTTTCCTCCTTCCTTTCTTCCCCAAGACATAAACACTAGGCCACATTAGTAATGTTGTCATACCACGGTTAAAAGGGACCAGGGTCTCTTTGCCATCAGCACTCAATGCTCCCTGCATGTCAAAGGACACCACATTTCCAAGGCACTCTTCTTCCTGAAGAAATCTGTTTACTTTTACAACGACCTTTCTGTTGGTCACATTGCCAGATCCAGACAAAATAACAACGCAGCCCTCTCCTGGGACCCACAAGGTGTCTACTCAAGCCTGAGCTGGTAGTTTAGCTGATTGTACAGAATCGAACAGAAAGGGGAGATGGCTTTTGTGATGAGCATCTGCTGTTTTGTTAAAAATGTAGTTAAAGACATTAACAAAAGTGACATTACCAGCTGTTCTAGTGTCAAGCATCTTAGCTAAACTGTTCTTTATCAAATGACAGCATATGACACCCAAATCAATTCCAAACCAATAACACATTGTTACTTGTAAAACAGAGCTGAAAGAGACACGGTGATGAAAATATATTCGAATCAGCAGACAGACAATAGGACTCTGATGATTTCAATCACACACACACACAATTTACCTATTTCAAATACAGCAAATGAGCATTGCTGTCCATTTTCACATTCTAAAACTGCAAGAATGCTTTTCTTTTTCAAAATAGTTGCGATGGATATGTATATATATGCTATATATTTATATGTATCAAGTGTGTTCTTGGTCAATAGAGGTCTGAGTTGGTACCTGTCCTTGAGGTCAGACATCCTGAGGAGTGTGATAACAGGTAGAACACAAGAAATATCTGTGCAACTCTGTTTGGTCCCTCTATTTTTATCCACCCATCATTTTTAATTATCAGACCATTAAAAGGTGGCAGATCAGTAGCTTTGCCAACTGTGTTGTCCTTATGGCTGAAAAGTCTGTGGCAGTTGATACCACAGAGCTCTCTCTCTCTATTTGTCATAGAGCTTGAAAAAGCTAAAACGTCTGCCCACCCACCCGCCTGCCTGCTGCAATCCAAAATAAATGTTCCATTTCCATCACTGTGCCAGGGAGGGCCAGAGTTGTGCCCAGCACTTTGGAACCTCCGAGTGATTCCTATGCATAATTATTCATACACAATGTAATTCACAACTGCTACGTCAACTGGCAAGGCCTGAGCAGAGAACTCTGCTTCTGTAAGAGTTGGAGTGACTTAGTCATCTGCAAAGAACACATTTCCAAGGGCATCAGTCACCCGGGAAGGAAGGGAAAAGGGTGTGCTTCAGTGGGAGGGTGTTAGCCAGGCACAGACAGGATGCGGCACATGAAGAGTGTTTCAACATAGGTACCTCAGGAAGGGATTTTGTTTGTGGAGGGGAGGGTGGGACTACACCAGAACTAGCAGAAATTAGATTGCAACAGAAGTTCACAAGCAACTAGTTGTCGCCTTCTACTACATGGAAGGTAGACAGGTCTGATGGTCATGCCCAACAGTGTGTGCAGACCACACAAAGACGGAAGCCTGGGAAAATCAATGGTACCTGCAATGGCATGACAGGCTCCACGGTGCCCGCTTCTGCATGATCTCCCTGCTTTAATGCAGCATCAATAAATGTGTCTCTTCAATCAGCATGTGTGGATGGTGCGTTTTGCTGACAAAGGGTTAAAAGCAGCACTGGCAACATCAAGAAGAATGCTTGCTTGATGCTGAAAAGAACACATTCACAGCAAAGATGTGACACAAGGCAGATTATGAAGAGAAATACATTTTAGAGAACATTAATGCGGAATGTTGAGAGCGCAGCTTTGTCAGGAGACAAGGAGATGAACAGAATGGACGCAAAGTCCACTCTAATCCTACAGAAGTTAAGCTCATTGCGGCCTGAGATTTGGGGTTTCTAGGTAGAGGACCGGCAGAAGGAGGAGCAGTAATACTCACATAAAGAGTTAGAGTCTCGGAAACCCACAGGGACAGCGCTAGTCTGTGCGCTATTGACTTGAGGAGGTGGAGGAAATGAGGCCCGGTGATGGAAGCGTTTGATTGCTCAGCTGCTAATTGAAAGGTTGATGATTAAAACTTGTCACTTCCTCCACAGGAGGCAGAAGCGGCAGTTTGTTTCTGTGAATGTGACAGCTTCGAGACCCCATGGGGCCGTTCTGCCCTGTCTGATAGGGTTGCTGTGAATCGGAGATCTATTTGATAGTTAGGGTTTTTGTTGTTGTTGCTGCTGTTTTAACTTTTTTGTTGTCATTTGGGTGAAAATCGACAGAGCAAACTGATTTTCCGTTCAACAATTCATATATAGGCGGTTTCATGACCTAACCAAATCGACTTTGCTGCCATGTCGTCAATCCTGGCTCGTCTTGACCTCTTGGGTGTTTCTGCGAATGTAACCGTTTTTCAGAGCGTGGAAAGCCAGCCTTTCTCCGATAGAACTACTGGTGGTTTCAAACTGACGGCCCCACACGTAACTCCATCCCACTGTAGCCCATCGCCACCCAACCCACCCCCAGGGCACCGATTGTCCTCCCCACAACAAAACTGGGTTTGAAGTCAAGGAAAGACAAGTTTATCCAGACAAACAAAATTTTAGTAGTGGTTTGTTACCCAGGGGCCATGGGAAGGGAAAAGGGGAAGTACTTGGTTGGCCATAGCAGCAGGTGAAGGGGTCAGAAGTGGGGGAACAGTGGGGGGGGGGGTAGGGGGTAGAGGGTTTGTTACTTCTATTGAAAGTGAGTGATGGGACTACTTGGAAACAGATCATGGCTACGGCTGTGTAAGCACTAAAGATAGAGGTAGGAATCTTCCATGTGCTGGCTTATTCCTGGATTCAGTTTCTCACTCTAAAAGAGCTGTCTGTTCTGCAGCACCCCTAAATAATTTGAGGGGGACTCAGAATAATGGGAATCTGGTTTGCTTTCCTCCATTGGCATTGTTGAAAGCTCTGTATTTGTCAGTTAGGTGTTTTACACATAAGATATCATTTCACCCTAACAGTTTCAAGATGGGTTTCATTTTTAAATTATGGACATTAACTGAGCAATTAGCATGTCGGCAGAGCTTCCTCCGCAAGGAGAAGGTCAGAGGTGAGCACCCGTCCCCCTGACAGCACTACCCCAACAGGATGATACAATGATCTCCCATGAAGACATCACGACTGTTCTAATTAAAGAAGAGCCTGTGTCCATGCAGCGTGCCATTGCTGAGACGTGGCACATCACAGCCACCTATGAACACACGCCACAGCCTGGCATCTCTGCCCGGCTCCACCACCCCATGTATCCCTGATGGAAATTAGAAAACACTGTAACCTCAGCTGACAGGTTTATTAAGACACAGAAGATATTACAAAAGCCCTTTTGACATTATAATCTCTAACGCAGTCAGGGGTAGAAGTCGACTTGCCATCGTTATTGAAAGTAATTGGTCAAAAAAAAAAGTGAAAGAAGAGAGCATTCCTCTAAAGCTGCCGAGTTAATTATTTGGTCTACAGGTATGTTCAGTTCTCGCCTCGCTTGGGGCTTGTCAGTTCTTTGATGGTGGCTTCTCGCCCTACTCTGGACAGTCCCATCGCAAACAAGAAAAGTAGCCTTCGAGGAGAAGGCTGTTTTAGCCAAGTTTTCTTTGTGCCCTGTTATATATTGCACTGTTCCACCTACTGATAGTTCTCTACCACTCTGTCACTTATGGCTTGCTGCACTCTAATTTTCCAGGGGAGATCATCCAGGTAAAAGCTACTAGCTAGGGCAAAAGGCTGCCTGGGCCCTCAACACAGAAGCAAGTGTGAATCAAAGGGAATCTCAGACTCTGAATCTAAGAATTCGGAAACCCCAATGTCTTCAGGAGCGAGTGAATGAGTCAAGTGAGCCAGATGGGAGCCAGAAGGGGGTGGTGAGAACTATGACAAACAGCAACAGGGGACGATGACTCATTGCTGCTTGAGGGAAGCTGGTGACTCCGCATACCCAGCTCCAGCCAACGCAGAGAGAGGAGGCATTCAAATGTTTGTGAACAGGAAGAATTCTGGTCCAACTGCCTAGTTTGTCATTCCTGGGCCCTGCGTTCTTCTAGCAGAACTATGAGGGATCCCCTGGCTCCCCAAAGGCTTGGGTGATAACCGTGCAGTTGACACGTAAAAGGCACTGCACTCGGAATTAAAAAGTGGAAACAAAGGGTGAGTTGGAGCAGCTTATGGAGGTGGTGGAGGCCGTTCCTTCATTTCCAGTAATGCAGAATCCCCATAACTCAACTTCGTAAGCAAGTTTCTTTCCAACCTCATACATGTGAGTGTTATTTATAATAATGTGGCAGACCATAATACTTGGCAACAGGAATGTTAGCCTGTTATGTCTACAAAGTGAAAACTAAGGGTGCAAAGTGAAATTACTATGAGACCCGCAGGCAGGAAGCCCTTTTCCATATCTCCTGAGAGAAATTCACTCCCCACCCTCCAACTTAATACTCATAAGGCTGAAAGTGGCACATATACTGTGAAATCATGAAATGTATGTTCTAGATGCAAATGTCAAACTGTACAGAGGTTATGAGGTAAAAAGTACACATGCCCGTGATCAGGAGTGCCTTTAGTGAACAATTTTCAGATGCAACTTTAGGTATGCCTGTGTATTATGACCTACCCAGGATCACACTAGGATAGAGAGCAACTTCCTTTGTCCAACTCTGCGTTTTGTGCATCTTTTTCTATTGACGTACACACATCTACTTTGTTCTTCATAACTCCTGCTTAGGAAAAACCCAGTCTACCATGCAGAAGATCAGTTAATCTCAAAAGTCACCATGAAAAAGCCTCTATATTGTACATTCTTTCTTTTTTTTAATCTCTCTAAAATCAGGATGTTTAAACAAATCACCAGAATCAACACACATGACTGACACTGGGTAACCTATTATCAGGATGATGTTTATGTCACTTGGACTGGCTAAAAATAGCTTCCTAGAAATACCTGAGCATGAAAGAATCCAGAAAGAGGAATCTCATGATGGAAAAACAAATGAAAAGGATATTTTTGAAAGGATGTGGTGAGAATAGCGTTGTGTCTTTTGAATATAAAATTGCATTCCATCATCATAGGTGCATTTTGAATACTTATATAAATTATATGAGAATTGGAGAATATACTCATCTTTAATTGCTATTCCAAGCCTTCAGAACTGGCAATATGTTCTTGGGATAAACATATATTCAAAATATGTTAGATACTTACAACAGGTCAAAACTGTGCTAAGCACTGCCCATACCCTATTTCACTTAATCTTCACATGCAAGTTAAAATAAGGCACTATTAAAATCCCTAATGTATAGGTAGGTACATGAAGATTTCTTGGTTCTATATGGTTCACTGATTTGTGGACAAGCAGAGTTTGCCTTCCTGGTCTCCACTTAAAAGGGAAAGAGGTTCGTTACTGTCTTCAATGGGCATGACTAGCATTCTGTTTTTATTAGGGGTTTTGAAAGTAGTCTGACCACATTACAGTGAATATTTAGGAAGAAAAGTGAAGAAGAGAAAGGAATCTTCAGAGATTATTAGTACTTACCTCAAAAGATGCTTTGGCAGTCACTGATTTGTGTCAATTTCAGCACTGAGAGTGTAGGGGTGGAGTCTAGCCTGTCTATCTAGAGTTAACCAATGAGGCCTCTGTGTGAGTATGGCTTTCTCCTGAGAATTCTGGGAAGTCTTATAGTATTTTCTAATTGGAAGAAGGAGATGTGACTCAGTATCTTGGAAATGGTCTACTGACCAGACAACATGGAAGCATGATATAGACTCTGAGTCCTGGAGACGGGAGGAGCCAGAGGAGAACCCATATGAGCTTAACCTGATGGAACTAAACCTCTGGGGCCAGAGAAGCCATGTGGAGATTCCTACAAGTGCTGGGCTGCTTTTACCACCAATGGATACTGCTGATGGACCCTGAGCCCTGGAAACAAGGACCCATGGGGAGATCCTTGCCAGAGCTGAGATGCTTCTACTGCCTCTGGATAGACAATAATCTGCCCCCACTGCCCTATGATTATCCTGGTGTCATTGCACATGCTCTGTGAGTCTCAAGAAGACTTTATAGACTGGTATTGGACAGATGGGCTAATATCGGACTTATAACCTTGGACTGGACTGGGTTGGGATGCTTTCTCAAAGTTCCATTCTTCTTATATATAAACCTTTCCCATATATCCATATGCATGTTTATGAATTTATTTCTCTAGTCTACCCAGACTAACACAGATGCTCATTCCAGGGCATTCTAGAATTCATTGCCAGAGTAAGGTTGTTATTAGACCACTAGCTGCTGCCTTCACATAAGTCACACATATTCCAGGTAGCAAGTTAGCCTCTCTGCCTGGGAAACACCCACCTTTTCCCAGCTTCCCCGCAGTTTACCCAATGAAGGAGCTTGCATGTCAATTCAGATACTTGCTCAAATGTCATAAACCACCTCCTTATTCTTTTGTTCCACAACTTGCCTTATTATATTAGTACTTATAGGAAATAATAGATTTATTCAATTACTTTGTGACGATCATGCTCACTATAAATCACATTTTTATCCCATTGAAAACAGTGTCAAAACTTGCTCCAGAAATATTTGTTGAATACAATAGTAAGGAGTATATTACTTAAAATGCATCTCCTGTGACGTTCTGGTGAGTATACTTAAATCAATGTGTGTGTGTGTGTGTGTGTGTGTGAATGCTGCATTTGCTCACATGTCATTTGATTATTATTATTGTTGGTGAATTCATTTTGCATTTGTCAATTGCATCAGCAATAGAGGAGGCTCAGAAAGCACCAGAATGATGACCCACCCATAACATACTTACTGAATTACAGGCAAGGGACTCACAGATGTAGCTAGATGTTACAAAAATTGAGAAGAGCAGTGATTGAATCATGTGAAACAGGGCTCTGAGAGGTCTGGAGGAACTCTTCAATCTCGATGTGATCATGGAAAATGTGCTTTTGTCCTGTTTTTGTATCCCGCTATGAACATAGGGTCCTGATCAGAATCTGCACTACCTACTAACATTTATAGAAACTGAATTTGTGGACAAGTTCCTGAGCTGCTCAAATCCCTAGATAACTGGGAAATACCTTCTCATTATGATGGTCTCGGTCACAAAGGCTCCAAAAATTACCAATCAGAACTCATTTACATTCAGCTGGAGCCGACCGATAAATACTTGAAATAATCTCCAGTTGAAGGCTTGGAGAATGAATTTCAGGGGGGAGAGCAGCTCCAGAGAAATATCCCACACCACCCTGTGACTATTACAAACAAACAAACAAACTCACTGCCACTGAGCCAATGGCCCATTCAGTGAGCCCCACCCCGTGTGGGTTTCCAAGAATGGGATTGTGGACAGGAGTAAAAAGCCCATCTTTTTCCTTTTGAATGTCTGGTAGTTTTGAACTGCCAGCCATGCGAATTGCAGCCCAACCCATAACCACTAGTCACCAAGGTTTCTTGTGACTCTTAAGCTGACCTAATTTATCTATCACATGGAGCATATTTTATCCTTCATTTAAAAGTGCATAATTCATTAATCATTTCCATGATCACCCTGATTAGGCAAGTTCTTGTCAATGGATCTCTGCCAACAACAGTCTTCATGTTAATGATCTTGGCTTGCCAGATACAAGGTCGAGGAACTCTGGGGCATGCTTCTTCAGGACTCACAGAATTCCCTCTTCAAGGGATCTTGGAAGGACCTGCCCACCCATTCTTTTTCCCAGGGGCTGCACAAGGTCAGGGAAGAATGATTGAAACAGGGAAGATAGAACCGAGTACTTAACACTGGTTGAGACGATTGGTTGCCCTTTCAAAGGAAATAAGAATCAAATGGAAGAGCCTTGGTTGTGATAAGTATGATGAGGAGCGTTACCATCACCGTGCAAGTCACTAACGCCTGCACTGTTCTGTTGAGGGGCTGTATGTATCCTGTGACTGACTGGTCAATGGCTCCACACAGTGAAGCTGAAAAGGTTGTAGGTTGGTCTTATAATGAATGATATGTTCTCTGTCTTGGCAGCCTAGCCTGGCCTCCACCGACTAATTTTCTCCTCAGGCCTGGTGAATCCTGTCTCGAGTTCTTGGGTGAAAGAATTGCCAACCCCAACACTCAAGCAGCCCTTCAACACCAACTTGACCTACCGGAATGAGTGGTGCCCTCTGCTGCCTGGCTTCAAGCCCCTTCAAAAGCACTAGAAACATAGCTGAAGGATTACTGTAACGAGATAAAAGTGCCTGACTGACCTAAAGTGGCACTTACGTTTCCTTTGAGTCAGCACATGTCCTAAACTAAGTGAAAGACTGTCCAATGCAGTGTGGAGTAGAGACATGGAAGAGCACGCAGTCATCAATCCACAATGGTCTTCAGCCTCCATCTTGCCCACGTCATAAACTGATATCAAAATAGGACTTCTTGCAAGATGGTCAGACTAGACAGAGAAGCTGCCCAGGCCATCTAAACTAAGACACACAAAGAAACCAAATGAAACTGCAATGGACAATAATGCTGGAAACCTGGGTATCAAAGGAAAAGTAAAGAAGTTGACTGAGTTCTGACTATAGGAAGAAATTGAATTAAAACAGCAAATAAGAAGGCAACGGAGGCAGTTAATGGTCAGCAGGCCTGAATCAGTAAGATGTTGTTGAATGTCTGAAGGTAGTGTTTTGATACAAAAAAGAAAGATGACGAAGGGTTGTGCTTTCTAAGAACAGCACCCATATTGGTGGCTGAAGACTGGAGAAGTATAAATTACCCCCATAGTCTCCCACACCCTCCCAGTGATAGAACTGTGCCTAGCCAATACCCCACACCCTTGGTGGTTTATGACAGGACGACCTGTCCCCTATGTCTGGCCCCACTTCAGACACAGCCCTTGCTCAGACTAGGATTTTCTGGGTGTCTATGGGATATGGTATGCACCTATCACTCCAGCATTCAAAGGCCTCCCCCCTTGCCTTCAGCAGAGGGACCAGGTGCCCTGTCTTCTTCAAGATCCCCTTCTGTTAGTTCTTATTTATTTGTAGGTTATTTTCCTTTTGCTGCTGTTTCTTGCTTGTCCTTTTTTTTTTTATTCCATTCATTGGGACACTACAACCATGATCATGATGCCTAGAATCAACATCTCCTGCATCCTTTCCTAGGTGATGAATGCCACATGTTCCTGCACCACCTAATCAAAGGTAGATAGTGGGCCAAACCTCCCAAGTCCAACATTAACTGCTCTCCAGGTACAGAAAAAAACAGAACTATACACACACACCCATCCTCTCTCATACCCAAAGATAGCACCTCAGTGGTGTCAAACTTGTGATCAAAGTAACACACCCACTCCACACTCTCTGATATATCAAAAGAAAATAAAGGGAGAAAAATCAAGCAAAGTACACCAACAATTACTGATTAAATACAAATAAAGCAGTGGGGAAAGTGAGACATTTCTAGATAAACAGAAAAAGAAATCTGTGGAAACCAGACCAATTTACAAGAAATATTAAAAGGAGCTCTCAGGACAGAGACTCAGTGATAGTAACAATAACTTCCAAACCTTGAAGACTAAAAATGGAAGCAGAGATAGAAAAGACAGGTGTAAGCAAAAAGAGAGAACAAATAGCATAACTTGATAACTTCCGAAAGGGGAGAAAGCCAAGGCAATTTCAAGAGACATTAAACTGTCAAGACAAACTTAAAAATTCATAAACCACATAAAATTAAAATTATAAAGAATTTAATAAACAAAAATCAGATTATATTCATAAGCAAAAGTAACTCAGTTTAAAAATATAAGGAACTCATATAATACTACCACTCTGCAATAGCCATCAGAATAGGTAAGAGTAAAAAAGAGACGCAACCTTAGAAGTAAAAGATCTGTACAAAGAACACTACAAAAAACTACAATAAGAAACCAAAAGAGACCCGGACAAATGGAATGTACTATGCTAGGAATAAGAAGTCTGAACATTGTAAATATGTCAATGTACTCAAAATAACATTCGGATACAATGCAAATCAATTCAGATTCTGGCATCATTCTTCAAAGAAGTGATTTTTAAAAATCACCAATCCACTATGGAAAGAAGGAAAAGCCAGATAAACAAACCACTGGGAAGCTATAACAAAGAAGACACAGTAGAAAGTCTTTCCCATCTGACCTCAAAACCTACCACACCACCACTGGAGTCAAAACTGGGACAAGGACAGATGTGTTGACTAATGGAACAGAATTGGGAAGCCCTAACCAAACTCTCTCACCTCTAAACAGCTGCTCTTTGACAAAGCACTGAAACCATTAAGTAGAGAAGACCTAAGTCTCTTTAACAGGACTACTAGCAAAATGAATATCCATTTGTTAAAAAAAAATGAAACAAGACCCAGGTCTCTCACCATAAAAGAAAATGAAATGAGGATAGAATAAAGACCTACACATAAAACTATGAAGACACAGTCGGAACAAACTTAGTAGTCCATGACATAACTATAGAATGAAAAATGCACCGACAGAAGACAAAGCAGACAACAGAAACCTAGAAATTAGACACTTAAGCATATAATAAGGTAACTCTATAAAGACAGTAATGGAATTAATGGTTCCTTGGGGTTATAGCAGGGGAGGGTGAGGGGAATTGGGGCGCTAATAATGAACAGTATATGTTTAAAGAAAATCCTCTAAAAATGCTGGCATTGATGCTTGTACAACTCTTCCTGATATGACTGAACTATTGAATTGCATGCTATGTGAATTTTATGTCAATAAAACTGACACAAATAAACACTTTGAGACAAAAAAAACCAAACTATTTCACCAAGGCAATAAAGAGAACACGTGTGCCAAACAAGGGCCCTATAAAACCCTAAATACGGTTGCTATGAGTCAGAATCATCTTGACTTTTTGAATGTAGTGGAATTGTTTGTTGTTTGTAGTATGGGAACATATATCTCCCAAAAATCATTGCCATGGACTTGACTAAAAACGGAAGCAGAGATAGAAAAACTCTGTAGTTTTTGGTTTCTTATTTGTAGTTTTTTTAACTGCTCTCCAGGTACAGAAAAAAACAGAACTATACACACACACCCATCCTCTCTCATACCCAAAGATAGCACCTAGTGGTGTCAAACTTGTGATCAAAGTAACACACCCACTCCACACTCTCTGATATATCAAAAGAAAATAAAGGGAGAAAAATCAAGCAAAGTACACCAACAATTACTGATTAAATACAAATAAAGCAGTGGGGAAAGTAAGACATTTCATGGACTTGACTGTGACCCCCTGGGAATCAAAACAGAACTGTTCTGTACAGGATTTCAATGACTGAGTTTACATGAGTAGACTGCCGGGGTTTCATTCTAAGGCCCTTCTGCATCTTTTCAAGACTTAGGCGAGCAGCAGTTTGCAACTAGAGACTCTGATGGGAATGTAATTGTGAGCAAAAATCCACACAGTCCCAGCTTTAATTTAAAGTCCACGCTACTGGGGCAGACAGATATTATTGAAATATCCACATAAGTAAATCTCAAGTTTAATATACATCAGAAGGCTCATGGTGTTTTGAGACCAACTAACAGGAGAATGAATTGAGTTCTGGAAGTCAGGAAAGATTCTTTGAGCAAGTAAAGTAGTCAAATAAAGGGCATCAGTGAAAGGCTAAGCCTCAATCAGGTTAGAAGGGCTGTATGTGTTGGAGAAGGCAGAGGAGCCAGCCGAGAAGAAAAGGGCAAAAGAGAGAACCACAGGTACAGAGACCCAGTTGTGGGAACAAACCTAGTGCATATGAAGAGTTAATGATGGCCAGATGGTTAAGCCTAAGACAAGACTGGCATGAGCAAAAATGAAGGACTTAATATAGGACACACCACACAGGGCCTTTCAGTCTCTTTCAAGAGGCAGATCTTTATCATACCAGCAAAAGGATGACAACGAGAAATAATATAATTTATTACAATTAAGTTTAATACAGCATGTTGCCTAACATTTTGGTAGACTACTAGGAAAAATTATACCACATACTCCGCTAGCATCACTTAAATATTTTTGTATTCCTTTGATGAATAATGAAACATATTCTCCCTACCCCATTCCTTAAGTGTGTAGCATGCCTCAACATCAATTGCTCTTCTTTTCTTAGTGAATATGACAACCATAATTTGAAAATCTACTACTATAAATCACCCTAATGGATAATCATAGACTTACAAAAGAAATCAGAGGCTCTAAAGCCTCTGTTAGCCCAGTGTATGTTCATGATTCAGGTAGATTCATAAGATAAAGATGGAAGCACAATGTCTTGGTGACCCCATTAAGATAATCAACAGATAAGAGTTTCCTTTTTCTGCCCGGTCTTTCTCCAGCTTATAATGTCCTCTTTTCTCTCATTCTCCTCTGTACACCCAATTCATGTCCAAATTTGCATGTAAAATTTCCCTAACCCACCACATTTCCATCAATTAATCCTCTGGGGTTCCACCATACTGTTGACCCAGCACCACCCGCATGATTTACTGGCCAAAATTAAACAAGACAAAACAAAAGCTCCCTGGTCCAAAATTATTAAGAACCTCAAGACTGTGAGAGCAAAGTGCTACACTGAGCACAGGCCCTTCTACGGCGCAGTCTTGTACATCTGCACAGGTCATAAGTCTTTCACTTTTCTACACCGTCATGGTACACAAAGCCCTTTGTTGCCATTTACTGTACTCCCCTTTACCACTCCGTCAGTTAGCTCAATGCCTTGACCAGAGTAAACTTTAAGAAATAGGAATCAACCGAGGTGTTCTGGTAATAGAGTGGGCAATGGAGTGAGCGGCTAATGGCAATGTCGAAGGTTCAAACCTACCAGATGCTCTTTGGGAGAAAGATGACGCTGTTGCCTCCCATAAAGTTTTAAAATCTTGGAAACCCAAAGGAACAGTCCGACTCTATCTGACAAAGTTAAAATCAGTCAGAATAGACTTGGTAGCCATGAATGTTTTAAAAAGAATTACACAATGGGGTGGATAATGATCAAACCAGCATAAAACTCTGAGCTATTGTTCTAACATCCATTCCCGGGTGATTTGTAAATATTCTTTGAAATTTTATCTTCTGTAACAATGACACAATGTCAACCTATCCATGAGCCCAGTACTATTAATACCACATATTAATAAAAACCCAGTCATTCCCCACGGAGCTAGCTATTTATGAACAAAAAGTTTTATATAATCAGAGCGTGACATTTCAAATGCCTAACTAGTAAAACCATGCAACACTAACCTAGACATATTTCTACATAAAATGTAAAGCTAACATTAGCTGAGTACCTAAAGAGAAAACCAGAATTTTGAGTAGGGTGAACCCCTGCTATGCCTGTGGGAATGATCACTGGATTCTGAGTCTGAGCTGTAGGGCACTGAGGGTCTGAGATAATGGCATAATTGCACAGATTCAGCTTTTGCTCACTATAATACCTTAGAAGAGTAAGATGGAAGAGAAAAGGTAAACCAAACAAAAAGGAAAGATTTGATTATTTCTACTCAGCATAATTGGCTTTTTAGAAGGTATAAATGGCAACATTAGCAAAATTATAATGTACACCAGGAAAGGAAAGGCTGGACAGCAGAGACAAGCATTTAATTCTGGTCTTCTATGTATTCCTCAAAGCACAGTAAAGATGAGAAATACATAGTTTTTCTAAGGTGCAACAGGGCAAAGGTCTCTACCACTTGGGAAAAAATGTGGGCATCACCCACCACTCTCACCAAGCTGTCTGCTGACTGAAGTATCTTCGGGCTCACCGTTTTTCCTGGTGGCACACTGAAGGCTCGCCGAGGCCAGTGTGACTCGTGGATATTAAAGACCCAGTTCACCCCAGAGAACAAGGACTTTGGTATGAACAAGCAAAAGAGAAGCAAGTATGTAACAGTGCTCTCCAACAGAACTTTCTTTGATAACAGCAATGTTCGTTACCTGTCCTATCTGATAGAACAATCATCAGCCATGTGAACTTATTGGGCATTTGAAACTGGATCAATATGCCTGAAGAAAAGTTAATTCTTAATTTCATTTTAAGTCCCTGGATGGTACAAATGAGTACTGTGCTTCAATACTAACACAAAGGCTAGATAGACTTTCAAGGCCAACCAGAGGCATCTCTGAAGTAAGACAGGATAACTTACTTTTGAAAAATCAGTCATCGAAAATGTTATGGAGGCACAGTTCGAAGATGCTGGAGGTGGATTTAACTGATTGCATAATTTTTGTTCTTGTTTCTTAAATTAGCAACCCCTTTAAAATTAAGCATCCACATGTGGCTTAGCAGATACCATATCAGAGACTGAAGGCCCAGGCAAAGCTCAAGCGAAGACGTTGGAGGATTAGATCCATGCTTATAAATAAAACTCCGGAAATATTTGCAAGACAAACTTACCTGCATTTCATAAAAGTTACCTTAGGCAAGGGTGTTAACGTTAAAAATCTTCACATCTTGAAGTGGTATGCTATTTAAGCAAATGTCTGGCAGCCGCCAAACAAATGGAAACAGAACAAACAAACGAGGCCGTCGAAGCAGGGAGGTGGAAGACGTGAAGGAAAGCACAAGTCAAGCAAATAGACGGCGGCTCACCATCTCTCACAAACTTGGAGAGCCAGATCTCTCAAAACCGGTCTCTCCTTGCAAAAATGAGCTCGAGTCAAAGGCGACCGGAAGGACGAGCGATTTAGCAGAGGCAGACGGCTGGTTTAATGACAAGAGCTACATCAAGCGTGGGCCCCCTAAAGTCCTGCTGTGGCCTTCATAGGACAAGCGATACGATCAGACGTGGGAAAATGGGACCCCCTCTTAGCTACTGATTCCATTGCCTGGGAGGAAAGTAATCGTGGAAAGAAATCAAGTTGGACGAAATGAGGAGAACGGCTAGAAATATAAAGAAGACTAGGAAAAGGAAAGGGGAAAATAAAATAAAATTATGAGAAGCAATGAAATGCCTAGAAGGAGCTACAGTGCTCCCAGGGAGAAGTTGATGAAAAATCATAGGGGGGGAGAACATTCCGAGAAGCGTGCAAGACCTTCGTGAACTTTGGTACACATTTATAAATTGCATACATGCCGTAGCTCCCAGGGACTAGAAATTCTGCACAGAAAGTCAAATGCCTGCGATGAAAGCAAGTAAGGAGAGTTGGGGGTTTGCGGTGATGATGCAACGGGTCAAAGCGAAACCCAACAACAGGCTGGGAACCCTTCGAATCGGCAGCACGTTTCTTCATCTAAGAGACTTCCTTGGCAGACAAAGGGAGGGGCACCACCAAGAGAGAGCAGGTTGGTGTCCACACATCCGTGTGGGTGATAAAGATATGCGTCAAAGGGTGCTTCTAAATGCAGGCCCTTCACGTCGCAGTGAGTCAAAATAGAATGTGGTTGGGCTGGAAACAAACTCCACTTTGTAAGCCTCCCTGGAAGGCACTGGCTTCAGCATCTTTGCTCTGTGCTTGGAGTGACTGGTCTTTGAATCACCATTATTTGCATACTCAGCAAGTTTAGCTGAGACACAGCTGTGTCAAAGGAAGGGAAACATTCATCTCTCTAAAGTTCAGAGAAGGAGTTCTCTTTCCATCGAGAACATTTTTTTTTTCGCTAAAAAGGATCCCCACAAAATTCATCATTCCTTTTGCTTTGTCAAAATTACACTTTGGGCTAGGTTAGACCGAGGCCACAGTCATGGAACTGAAAAGAGATACGCAAAGTCTCTGTCTTGGTTGTCTAGTTCTGCTATAACAGAAGTGCCACAAGTGGATGTCTTTAATGGAAAGACGCTCATCCTCTCACAGAATAAGAGCCTGGAAGTTCATCTCCAGGGTGCTGGTTCTTGGGGAAGGCTTTCACTCTCTGGCAACTCTGGAGAAAAGTCCTTGTCTTCTTTCAACATTTATAGGCTTGAAGCAACTTGGGCTCTCCGCGTGCCCTGCTATAAAACTACAGTGGTTCTTAAACTGTGGGTCGCGGCCCCTTGGGGGTCGTTTAAGACCACTGGAGAGCACATTTCCAATGGTTTTAGGAATAGAGACACAGCTCCTCTGTCCTACTGCAGACAGGTCCGCCTACATACAGATATGCTGATCTGAGAAAGAAGCTATCTCAACCTTCACACTGAAATGGGCTTTTTACACATACAAGATGCTGCAATGTAACTTATTGTTGTTATATTAGGACTATTACCCATGCTACACCACGCTTCAAGACAAAATCTCATTTTTTTGTAATTAGAAATAAATATTTCACAATATATAATTACATATTGTTTTTGTGATTAATCACTATGCTTTAATTATGTTTAACTTGTAGCGATGAAAATACATCTTGCAGGTCAGATATTTACATTATGGTTCATAACAGCAGCAAGATGACAGTGCTGAAATAGCAATGAAAATCATTTTCTGGTTGGGAGGGTCACCACCACATGAGGAACTGCATGAAAGGGTCGCAGCCTGAGGAAGGTTGAGAACCGCTGGTCTTGGAGGGTCTAAGCACAAGGAATGTGGGTCCAAAAGATGTCTGCTTTTGGCTAGTGCCTGAGTGGTCACTCAAATTCAAACATCTGATTTCCATTTTGTTTGTTATGTACACCAGGTTCCCTCAAGATATGTTAACTTCCCTAGTGGAGCAATAAACATGGTTCTCTTTAAACTGATTTACCTTATGGTTCCGGAGTTTTGTTTTTAATTGTGGTAATATATTTATGACTCAGCATTTGTCCTTTTAACTGTTTGAAGTGTACAATTCAAAGGCATTAATTACGTGTTGTGCCACCATGTTGTACAACCATCACTGCTGCATATTTTTAGATGCTTTTCAGCACCACAAGTAGAATCTGAAGTCCTGTGGCCCCCCTCCCCCCGCCCGCCCACCAAGCAATTACTCCTTTCTCCTACTTTCCTATCCTGCATCTTGCTCCTGGAACTTGTCTTTGTAAGTTTGCCTAATCTGCATATTTCACAAGTGGGGTGATACGATCTTTGCTTCTTTTTTTACTGGTTAATTTATTCCACTTAGAGTACTGCTGTAGCATGTATTAGATCTGCATGTCTCTTTCGGATTGAATAATATTCTGAAGTATGTATATGGCTTAGACCATCATCTTTTGATGGGCCCTAGAATTGCTTTCACCTTTTTAACTATTGTGAATAATTCTACAATAAACATTAGTATACAAGTATCTCTTTGAGTCTGTCTTTCAAATCTTTGGATGTAGTTTTAGAACTAGAATTTCAAGATCATATTGTAATTTTACTTTTAACCTTTGAAGAAATTTTTTTTTTGTTCAGAAGCTAGGGCATCATAGCTTCTTACCAGTAATGCATGAGGGCTCCAATTTCTCTATACACTCACCAACAATGGTTATTTTCCATTAGTCTAATAGAATCTGTTCAAGCTGGTATAAAGTGATTATTGCTCCTGGGTTTTCAGTAACATTTTGTCTGCTATTTAAGTATCTTTCCCCACAAAATTCTATTACTCAGCTTCTTGGTTCTACAAGATGGCCCTTTAGAAGAGCTTTCACAGATCAAATAAAGCAGGGAAAATTTAAATTCTAGAATTCTCTCAGTGTTCAGGATTTCCTAGAATTCTCCCAAGGTGTTTGGCATTGACACCACGTTTTCTTTGTTCTCTAAACATGACATTTTAGGAAATAAGAGGTTTCAAATATTTAATGGAATAAATTCCATTCTACGCTTATTCCATTTTCCCCTGAATTTCTTGAAGCCCCCTGGTAAGGCATCTCAAAGCAAATTGTAGTATACAATTCTTAACAGACCCTGGGCATACAGAAAGATGGGGAAAACAGTCAAAGGAACCACAGAATTACCCTCTTCTGGTCAGAAAAATAAGTCAGGAAAGAATGAAGACTTACTGATATTTGTACTGCAGGAGCACTGGTGGCACAGGGCCCCTATTCTAAAATATTAGCAGTTCAAATCCACCAGCCACTCTTTGGGGAAAAAAACATAGTAATCTACTTTTATTAAGAGTTCCTCCTTGAAAGCCCCATAGGGTAACTCTCCTCCCTCCTAGAGTTGATCTGAGTCAGAGTCTGCTCAGTGGCGATGGGCTCGGCCTGTTTGGCTGTAGTGTGCTGGGCAAGTCCATCTACAACTTTGTGGTCTCTCAAAAAGAAGAACGGTGTCATCTCAATTGATCATCACAAAAATGACATTCTGTGTATATCATTATCTTTCATGCCAGAAAGGAAGCCAAACTCCATGTAGCCTACCTAGAGTTTCATAGTCAAGAGGGGGTAGGGCAAAGATTTGAAAGGTGAGACCACTTGTCCCACAACACACAGGCATATTCCTTTCACAGGCTGCATATTTACATAACTTCAAACCATTTTGAATTGTGTGCCTTGTGTGATATCACAAGACAGTTCATGAGTCCCTTTGATTTTCAGTTGTCTGTTTGGTTTAATGCAATGAAACCACTCATAATGAAAACTCATAATGTGCTCTGTGACCATGGCTTTGTTCCAATATCTTAGGCCCAAGTAAATCCATGTGAGAGTTTTGTAGGGCATGCTATTGAAAAACAAAACAAAACAGCGTCTTTCTGCCAAAAGAAAGCACATAAAAGTTGTTATGTGAATTAAACAATATAGCTATAACTATGGAATCTCAGAAAGCAGGTTGGTTACAAACAATAGGAGACCTAGCGTTTTGTTGCATTTCTGGGCTTAAGAATCCAAAGGGCAAAAAAATAGCCAAGTGTCTGAAATGAGCTAAAAGTGGAGACTAGAATGCTACAGGAAATCTGGGGCATGCTTTGTCTTTTCATGACTCTTGCTGGTCAATTTATATTGGTTTCCTTTGTTTTCCTTAATCCCTGGCAGGAAAGAAGGAACATCAACCCTCCGGTGGTTTCCTTTCTCCACATCCTGTACAAGACCAAAGAGAAACGGGGGAAAAACTGAGATCCAGTTTAAATTCCCTGTGGAATTAGGACCAACCTTTCATGTGATCTTCCACAGGGATGACTACATATGATGAGGAGAAGTAAAAAGGTACTGTAGCAAAATTATAGAAACCATTATTTATAAAATGACAAAATATGAAGCTAATGTTTCTCAATATAACCTTCTTCTAGGTCAGCAGTTCTCAAACTGAGGGTTGTGACCCCTTTGGGGGTCAAACGACCCTTTCCCAGGGGTCACCTGATTCATAACAGTAGCAGAATTACAGTGATGATGTAGCAACGAAAATACTTTTATGGTTGGGTGATCACCACAACATGAGGAACTGTACTAAAGGGTCGTGGCATTAGGAGGGTTGAGAACCACTGGTCTAGGTTTATTCTCTTCAGAAAATGATGGTTTCCATCTTTCTGACTCTTCCCTTTTTTTTTTTTTTAAAAAGTGCTTTTCCATTAATGCCATGTCAAAATGGCAGTTTAGGGTGCCAGGGAGCTCGGTGTGTGCTCCTTTTCGATGTTCTTTGAATTGGGTGAACAAAAGAGAATTGAAGGGTAAGAATCAGGTTTGGGGTTAGCTGGGGTAAAGTTTCTGGGTGAAATTCTCATAGGACAACCCTTGTTTTTCTGATGTAACTTTCCTGTTTTTTTCCTCACCAATGCAGTTTTCAATTTTCTGAAAACCTTTGCTTCCAGGATTCACAGGGTGGGAGGGTGGGGGAGGAAAAGGGAGAAAAAAGAGCTGATACCAAGGCCTCTGGGAAAAAAATGTTTTGGAGATGTTGATGGCAACATATGTACAAGCGTGCTTCATACAGTTGAATGATGGCTTGCCATCAGATTTGGGAGAGGCCCCCAATAAAATGATTTTAAACAATAAAGATAATAACTTAAAAATTATTTTTCCTAATAACCCCTGTGATTATTTGGTCTCCTTCAACAATGCAAATCCAGAATTGTCTTCTGGAATCCCTCGAAACACTGAACTTCTCTGAACTGTGATCACTGCCTTACATGTGACTGACTAGCAGATCCTCCTCTGAAGCCATGTTTGTAACCGAGCCTTTTATGTGACGGAACCATAACTAGACTGAGACAAATGTGTGTTTCTGAAAGAACTTGTCTGCAGCCATCGATTGATCCCAGGTGTTTTGTTGTTGCTGTTGTTGTTGATGTTAGGTGTCATCAAGGCGGCTCCAACCCATAGCGATCCTATGAAAGGACCAGAACATTGCCCAGTCCTGCTCCAGGCTCACAATTGTTCCCATGCCAGAGTCCACTGTGGCAGCCGCTCTGCTAGTCCAGCTCATCCAGGCCCTTCCTCTTACTCACCACCTCATTACTCTACTCATCGTGACGTCCTTCTCCAGTGACTCTCTCCTGACCATAGATCAGCACATGATAATGTTGAAGCCTCCACTCCCACTCCACTCTTCACTGGACCCATGTCACCATGGTCAGCTCCCATCCAAGAAATCATCTCTTCAGTCTCATGTCAAGTGCCCTTGAACCTGAGGCGCCCATCAGCTGGAAGCGTCTCTGACAATGTTCTGGTTTCTACAGACATGTTTAATACATCTTATTTGGAATCACTCCATGCATGTCTGCACTCGTAACATTGCACTAATATTATTTTACCTACCCTCTTAGTAGATCAATAAAAATGGAAAATGAAAATCCCACAATGAAAAACATAAGATTCAGAAAAAACGAATCTCCCCTTAAGATGGTGTGTGTGTGTGTGGGGGGGTACCCACACAATTTATAAAGGGTAGTGAGAAACCCCATCACATCATTAGCAGAAATTTTACAAGAAAATATTTAATTGATGCTTAGTTAGGAAGTATCAATGGGCCATAGGAAATCACATTTCAAATGAAAAATCCACCATGCTGTTGCAACAAAAATAACCCAACCTGTGCTTATGCTAAAGTTGTAAAAACAAGAGAAAAGGAAAAACTTTTCACACCTGCAACAGAATCATGGAAACATGACAGGATGGCTAAGGTTTGTCAGAATTCAAGGCCACCTGCTGTTCCACATGTCACCCTTATCCCAATCCCCCTCCTTGAAGGAAAGTAAAGAAAGCGGAAGGAATTCTCGCTGAGGGCAAATCAAGCAGAGACTGGATCTGTAAAGACTGTTTTTCTCATCTGCAAGAAATATCCTAGAGTAGTGTTTCTAACACCTTCCTTTAAAGAATGATTCTAACTCCTGTTGGTCTTTGGCATCCAGAAGGAGGTAGCTTTTATTTTCTAACTCTATTAGAAAAGCAGGGCATCTGGTCTAAGAATGTAGAGGAGTCGTCAGATCTGGTGTGACGTTGATGCTTTTTCAGAAAGAACAATGAGTGCTAATTATTCAGAAGTTTGAAAAGAGACAGAATTTAAACTCTGGGTTTGAATTTGCATCCAGCAAAACCAAATAGGATGCTTCCACCTCTCTCCAAGATGCTTGGCTGTAATATTAAATATGGAGAACCAAGTACCATGGATTACCCTTAAAAGCATGGTCCTCAGTCCCATCGAGACTGTCTTAGTTACCCAGTCCTGATGTCACAGAAATATCACAAGGAGATTTTGAAACCCTGAATCTTATTCTCTCAGAAGTTGGGACATTAGAAGTCCAAATTCAGGGCACCAGGTTTAAGGGAAGAGTTTTCCTTTTCTGTCATCTCTCAAAGAAGGTTCTTCTATTCTTTCAACACCAGTGTGCCCAGTGCTCCTTGGAGAACTCCATGTGTTTGGGCATCAGTTTTCCCATCAGATTTCTCATTATGGTTAGAGAATACACCCCATCTCTGACTCTTCTTTCCTGGTGGTACTGAGTTCCCTCCTTCTCTTGTAGCTTCTTCCTTGTAGCTTCTATAAGATCAAGGATGAGACCGGCCAAACCCCTAGGAAACTCCTTTTATGTGGATTCAAGTCTGTGACCTAAGTAATGGCATTGCTTCCCATCCTGATCTCATTACAACTGATTGCTTGAACACATAAGATTTTATATACATAGTAGAATTATGGACTCTTGTAACTGCCAAATTACATCATTACATAACTGCTACTCCACCAAAAATCATAGCGCAACTAAGTTGGCAAATATTTGGTGGGGGGCACAATTAAAACTAGAGGAAAGTGTGGAACTGTACACCTAGGATTTCCAAGACTGTAATCTTACCAGAAGCAGAGCAACACATCTTTCTTCAAGGGAATGGTTGGTGCATTTGAGGTGCCAATATTTCAATTAGTAGATGATTGCTTAGCACCAGGCCACCCATGTTTCTCGCCCTGATATTATTTAATGTATATTGTATTGCTGTCACAAGATTTATAATATTGTACGCTACATGTTTAAACAAAATAGTTTAAATAGCTTTGTTTTATGATCGATCTCATTTTTGATTGTTTTAGCTTTCCTATTAAAATTTTAATTTATTGGGAAAATATAGGCCATCCCTGGATTACTATGCACATAGGAATTCAGAAAACTTATATTTGCCATAAAGTGTTATGTAAATTTGCCTTCACTTCGCAACAGTTCAACCAGTTCCTCTTCGCACCAAAAAATCTTCATCATGGTCACCTTTTTATGTTTAAATCAGTGAAGAGATTCACAACCTTTTCTTACACTAAACTAAGATTTAATAAGAACCATTCCAATGTAGCTATACATTTTTAAGGGCAGTTTCAAAGGGAGCTTTGGCATGACTTGAGCAATGCCTCTGTTCCTAAAGTGCCATGAATTAAGCTGCATCATCAATTGTGCTGTTTATTAAGGACCTATGTGAGAGTCTTGAAATAAAGCACTTTTTGAATATTATAATTAATCTATCCAACGATCCTACATGTCAGTATCCTCATTTCACAGAAAGGGATGCCAAAGCTTGGAAGATAAAGGCAATTGCTCCCCAAGGACTCTGAGTCATAGGACTGGAATCCAAACTCCAGGCAGAAGTTAGTCTCAACCAGCCCTGTTATCCCTGGCCTTTACAGAACAGAAGAGAAGAATTTGCATTGTTGGTAATGGCAAAATTAACAAGCACACATACTTTCTTAGTAATAATGAAGATTACAACTTGCAGCTTCCATGGACTCATCACTCAGTCTCTGTACATAGGTTGAAATGGCCGATTGCATTTCCTCACCATTTAATGACTTCAGTTATTATGTGCATAGCTCTGCACAGCCTACAAAGTATTATCACATCACCTCATGTTGACACTGTTATATAGTTGATATTTTGGTGGGTATTTATTAATGAACCTCACATCTCACTTCAAAGGGGACTCCAAGTGGACTTGATTCTTTGTGCATCCTCTTCTACTGTTCCCTAACAGTTGTGGTTGCCCCTCAGATGCCTAGGTCTTCAAAACCCTACACTAGGGGGCACCTCCCTCTCCAAAACTGGATTCCCCCCCCCTTTTCCCCAAAAGATATGTATATGATTTTTTAAACAAAATAACCTTATCACCTGCACAGTACTCTCCATTACACTCAATGCACATGTTAAATGTGTGATTCCATTCTCAGAAGTATTTTTCAAGCTCATATTTGGATGCCCGACGACACTTCTTTTTTTCCCTTCACCTCTTCTATGTTGTCAAATTTCTCTCTTTTCATGTTTCTCTGCATTCACAGAAAGAAAAAGAAGTCACACTGAGCAAGGTCAGGTGAATAAGGTATATGGAACAGGAGAAGCATGCTGTTTTTTTTACCAAATATTGGCACACTGAAATGGCTGCATGAGCAGGTGCATTGTTCTCGTTGCAAAACCAGTTCCTGGCTGCCACAAATCAAGCCTTTTTTGGTCACACACTGTCAATGCAATCATGTCAGAACAATCTGATCTGGCAGAATAAATCCTAAATGCACTATCCCCCTCACTTTAGGAAAAGAGAGAGAATGAGAGAGAGAGAATACTCTTGATCTTTGATTTCACTTGACGAGCTTTGGGTGGGGGGAGGGAAGGGCAAAGTGACAATGGCATCTTCCACTGGTTTGATGACATTTGTTTATGGGGGTGGTCATAAGAATCACACTATGTCTTATCAACAACAGTGACCTGGGGAAAAGTCTGGGTTGATTCATAGCTGTTCTTTCAAAGCATGGCATGTTTCCACTAGACACTTTTTGCTGTCCAGCCAGGACCCAAGGTACAGATTTCCCAGTGACCCTTCTCATTCCCAAATCTTCATTAAAGTTCCCTGAACCAAGATCCGAGATTATCCAGAAAACTTCCCGATCTCTTTAATGCTCTGATGTTGGCCTTAGATGCCAAATGCATGACTTTTGTTGACAGTTTCATCCATTCGGGAAGTTAAAGGGCATACATACGAGGGTTACCATCAATTGACATTTCACCTTTTTTGAAATGAGTAAATGACTCATACACTGGAGTTTTTCCCTTAGCACTCTCTTTGTACTCTCTTCAACATCACAATAGCAGGAAACAAACTTTCACAGCTGCACACCGCTCTCTTAAATCAGTTATCACAAACCCCCCCCCCAAAAAAAAACCCTACTTGTATGAAAAAAATCATTGTGACCATAAAGAATCTTCCCAGGTGACACCACTGTGTGCAATAACTCAGAACAAGTTGCTAGATGTTTGCCTCGCGGGAAAAATTTATACTAGGAAATCTCTGCCAATGAAGCTTTTCCCAGGTTCTTGTGTGTGTGTGTGTGTGTGTGTGTGTTTATTTCTTGGCATCCCCTAGTATGTGTATTTAAGCCTCTTATACATAGTCATTTAAAGAAATACAATAGAAAAATTAGAAATATGTGAAACTAGAGTCAGATGTCAGCTTTGGATCCCCCATGAATATAAAGCATTTTGTTGAGTTGAGCTCTAGCCCCACAAGGCAGCATTACGTTCTTTGAGGGCATACCTACAACCAAAGATATCAGATGTATCACTTCTGTCAGAAGAGTGTCTACCAGCACCTCTAGATAGGACATGCCAGAAATTCTTCCTCATATTTAGTCACATCTAATCACGGGACTCAACATGTTGCTTGGCTTTCTTCTAAAGATTGCTGAAAGAAATCATTAGTCGATGTTTATTTTCTGTAACTACAGAGATGCTTGTGTGCGTGTGAAAAGGCAGAAAAAATAATATTTTAAAATCTGGAATATCCTTTCCTTTAAAAAAAAGCATCTACTACCCTAGTATTCTGTGTACCAAATATATAGAGAGTGATTTTTTTTCTTTGCATCACTGCCCTGGTGGGAGTAGGAAGCCCAGCCTTGCTCCTTGAGAGCTGCTGCTGGATTTGAACCACCAACCCTGTGGGCCACAGTCCCATACAAAATCACTGCACCACCAGTGCTCAGCAAGTGCTTTATATCTTACAGCCATTATTAGAAAGTAGCACTTTCAAAATAGGAGAAAAATAGAACTATTAGGGTAAGGGTTCCCTTAGGGTATAGGTTGCGTTATGTTTGCACTCAACATCATCACTAAAAAGTTCTGCTGATGTTGTCTCTCAAGCAGATCTGACCTACAAAGGCCACAGACTTGATTAGAGTGTCCAAAGACAATCTGGAATTCACGAAATAAGAATATCAAAATCTCAAGGGTTCCAAGTCCCCTTGACTGTTTAGGAACGAACTAACAGTGTCTACGTTAATAAAACCAGCTGATGGCAGGATGGTAACTGCCCTTCTCCTCAACACTTCTCCAAACCAAGCCCCACTCTCTTCCCTCTCCATTTGGACTTATAATGTAAAATATCTCATTGCTTTGTGTTTCCCAACTTCGGACCTAGACAACTGTTTGTTATGTTTTAAGTAAGCGTTTTTTCTTAGAAATTTTTAGGGAAAAAGCATGACAATAGTAAAGAATATTCCCATATATTCTGCACCATTACTCATACATTTATACAGCACACCTTCCCTAAAGGATGAACTACCACAGATAATGTTACTTTTTATGGACATCTTTACTTCTTATGTTCCAGTTCTGTTCTAGGTCCCTAGACAGACCCCATCCAGGACTCACTTCTGGGCTGTCATAAACTTTCAGACTTTCCTTGTTTCTGATGACCTGGGCAGTTGTTAGGAGTGCTGGTTAGATTGTTGGTCGACTGTTCTTCACTTGGGTTTTGTTTGATGTTTTCCTCATGATGAGATTAGGCGTGTGTTTGGGGGAGAGATCACAAGTGAGGCACCATTCTGTCAACATGACTTATCAATATTAAAATTAGCTTTGCTCCCCTGCTGAAGTGGTGCAAACTATCCCCTTCTTTCCCTATACTGTACTCTTTGGAAGGAGGTCACTATGTGCAGTTCACACTGAAAGATCAGGAATCTATTGCTCCGCCTCACTGAAGATTAAACATCTACAAATTTGCTTGGAATTCTTTTGCGTAAGAAATGTATGTGTTCTCCCTCACTTATTTATTGAATCAATCATATTTATATCAGTATTCATGCATAGCTATTTATTTTATACTTTGGGCTGCAATCTAATACTGCATAATATGCTTGTTCAAATTGATTCAGCATTGCCCATTAGGAGTTTTTCCTGTTGACTCTTGTGTCTATATGGCATGTCTCCATTATTATTATTATTTGTTTTTATGTAATTTATTTTGTTTTTAATCCTTCTTGTTGCTGACAAGTACAAGATGCTCTAGGCTCATCGTCACAATGTCCTGTTTCAGTCCTTGAATCATCTTACATATTTCTAAGTAGGTCTGGCACCTTTCTCTGAAGAATAGTATTAGAATCTACAATTTTGAATGCTAGCTGTGCTCACTGTTACCAGGATTCTATGGCTTCTAGATCCTCTCAGTTGGAAAAAACATGGGACTATGTATATGCTTGTGAATATCAGTATGCCCCTATATCTGTTGCTCTACCTAACTGCTTGTATCAATATGAAGCTACATTTTAAGTTGGGTATCTCCATTTAAAAATAACTGCCACATGGATGATTCTAGGCAGTTACATCAGAAGGGCCACCCATGATGAACTGGTTTCAACAGCTATTCCAGACTAAGACAGAGTCAGAAGCAAGCCTGAGCTATCTACATCCAATAATCAGTCCGCGGATCTCTTGGTATAACAACAGAATTAGTGCCTGATATTGTATTGGAATATGCACTTGCTATGTAGTTCCACAGGTAGCCAGACACTCGACTTACAACATAATTACCACAGCAATGGACTCAAATATGGCCGTGATTGTGGAGCAGGCAGTGCTGTTTTTGTCAAGCTTTAGATGGTCAATTCCAACAGTATATAGATGTGTGTGTGTGTGTGTGTGTGTGTGTAATACAAGAGTAGGAAGAGTCTCAGCAACAACCAACAACAGCATCACTTCAAGAAACAACTTCATCAGCTGCAGTACAGTATTTATTTACAGTTCCTGTTATATGTTGTCCCATAGGCCTGAATCTATTCTAAAGTGTCTTACATCAATACCTTTCCCCCCTCCTCTTCAGTGATGCTGCTTTATATATTTGTAATTGAATAATATTATTTGGTGGCATTCTACATTGCACAGCAGAAGCCCATGATTTCCTTTCTAAAGATGTATATAGACCAAGACTCTTTATTTCTACTGTTTTGTGGGTTTGTTCAAATGCATAGTATCATATGTCCACAAGTATACTAGCATAAAAAATAGTTCTGCCTGTCCAAAGACATTTTATGTGCTTAACTCATTCAACCCTTCCCCCATTCTTTAGAAACCGCCAATCTGTTCAGTACATATATAGTCTTAGTTTTTCCAGAATGTCATATTACTTCAATCTTACAGTTTGTAGTATTTGCCAACCAGATTCTTACACTAGCAATGTGCATTAAGCACTCATCCATGCTATTCCTTCTTATTGTTGAAGAGTATCACAGTTTATTCATCCATCTAATCAGCAATATCATGGTGGCTTCTTATTTTGGTCCTTGTGAATACAGGTCTCATAAGTGATCATACTTGTTGACATATGTTTTCAAATTATATTGGAAAGTATTTAAGGGTATGCAATACTTTGAATTACTTAATACAGCTTCCATTGTAAATCCTAGTCTCTGTGCCTCTGGATAAAGCCACATTTGAAGTGACCCATCCATTATGTTAATAAGGCAGGATTTAAGGTATCATGATTCTGTCCCTATCTTATTAAGGAATATGACTCAAGTCACCATGCTTACATTCCTTGAAGGAATGTCTGCATCGAAAATACAGGAAGTGCTCTCTTTCTTACTTTGGACAGTACTTCTGGCTCAGGCTTATCTGAGCTTTGTTTCTTGGGACTTGAGCCAGCAACCTGTCATCCACTCTGATTTGCAGAATTCTGAAGCTGCACGAATCACCAACCTGTTATCTGATTTGCCGATTTAGGTTTGTCAACCAAGTGGACCAGAAGAGGCTTCCAGAGAGATACTCAACTCCTGGATTTGAAATTTGCAAGTCTCCACAACTGCCTGAGCCATTTCCCTCTGCTTCTGTAGTCAACAGCTTGCTGTCTCACCTGATTTACCAACTTCTGCTGCCTCATAAACCAGCAGACCGCTCTCTGCTTGTTGATTTTTGGATTCTTCTGTCCCTACAATCCCCTGATTTGCCAGCCCTTAGAGTATGGGGAGGAAGAATTCTTCCCTCTGCCCTGTGGATTTGGATTTGTTAGCTTTTGCAACTATGTGAATAACAAGATGACTGCAAATGGACACTTGTCCTATGGATTTGGAATTTGCCAGTTTCCACAACTATCTGGGTCATTTCTTTTATGTTTTATGTATACTATAAGACACTGCAGCAAATTGAAGAACTGAGAGAAGGAGCAGTTTCTATCAGAGATGATAAATTGGTAAAGAAGCTGTAAAAATATGGACATTTGAGAAATCTTTAACATCCCCCTCATACTGACCAACCTTGTGCTCATTAGATGCAGATGTGATTGCTGGATCATTTTATAAGACTGCATTTAGGTTCAGCAGCCAGTAGACCGTAGTTTTCTAAAGTGATTGTCCCATTCTTCATTCCTATCAGCAGCCAATCCTATGGTTTCACATCCATAAGTGTATTGGTGTTGTCAATGTTAACATATTAGCCATTACAATTGGTAGATGGTGATAGCGCATTGTTTTAATATGTTGATATTGCTAGTCAGTGTCGTTGAGTCAGCTCCACCCTATCGCAACCCTGTGCACAACAGAAGCAAAGATTACCCGCTCTCGTACTATCCACAGAACTCTTATGCTGCAGCCACTGTGCCAATCCATCTCATTGAGCACCATCCTCTTTTTCTCCACCCGTCTGACCCTCTACTGCACCAAGCATGCTGTCCTTCTCCAGAGACTGATCTCTCCCTTGACAATATGTGCAAGGTATACAAGACAAACTCTCACCATTATTGTCTCTAAGGAGTACTCTGGTCTACATCCTTCAAAATGCATTTATTTGTTTGTTGGTCCTTATGTTGGTCCATGGTACTTGTTTTAATTCCCCGTTCTCTGATACGTGGGGCATTTCTACACGTGCTTATTTGCCACCTGTGTGTCTGCTTTGCTGATATAATCTGCTCAGCTTTTTGTTCATCATTAAATGAGTTTGCCTTTTTTCTTTACTGCTAAGTTGAAAGATTTCTATGTATATTTTAGGAACAAACCCTTTATTGGTTATATGTCTTGTAACTAGGTTCTCAGTCAGTGAATTGTCTTTTCATTCTCTTAATAGTATCTCTCACAGAGCAGAAGTTTTTAATTTTAATGAAGGTCGATTTATCAATTTTTTTTTTCTTTCATGGATTGTGCTTTTGGTGTTTAATCTAAAAACTCATTACCAAACCCAAGGTCAGATAGGATTTTTCCCTATGTTTTCTTCGAGAAATCTCATTGCATAGTCCTTTATTTTAAGTCTCTGATTCATTTTGAATTAATTTTTGTGAAACATATAAAGTCTACATCTAGTTTCATTTCTGCATATGAATGTCTGTTCCAGCACTTTCTATTCAAAAAACTCCTTCATTGAATTGCCTTTGTGCCTTCATTAAAGAACAGTTGACTGAATATTCGTGAGGTAGTCATCTGTTTCCTAAAAATTCTCAGCATTGGTGGAAATCGAAGGAACAAGGATGATTCCATTTTAAGCCAAGGGAAACTTGATACTAGTAAGTCAGTGGCATCCCCACTGTATACACAAGTGAGGCTAAGAATGCTGAAGTGAGCACAAAAGAGTTCAGTCCTGTACAGATACTCTGACTCTTGTCGAAGACTGATCACTGAATAGTCCTCTTCTATAACCACAGCAGGCTGGCAGTTCACACTCACCCAGAGATGCCTCTGAAGACAGACTAAAAGATCTGACTCGGAGAGGTTGCTTCCTTGAAAAGCCTTATGGAGCAGTTTTCCTCTGCTCAAACAGGATGGCCGTGAATCAGAATCAGCTTGATGCCAAGTAACAACAATATAGGTGGCCCTCATTAGCAGGGAGAGTCTATGGTACTGATAATGCTTCCTCTCAGGGAAAGACATTAGAATGGAAGAAGCAAAAAGAAAGAAAAAGCATGGGAAATAGCCCGACCTTGAACATTGTAGGTGGTATCTTTAAACAACAATGATTTTCTTCATATTCTCTCTACTACTTCAAATTAAGGGGCAGTAAGGAAATCTACAGGTTTCAATGGGCACTTTCTTTTCTTATTCCTTCTAATGTACATCTCTTTGTCCTTCACTAATTCAAATCTGTGCAGAGTTGAGGTGTGGTTTATAAACCTTTAAAGAGTTCTTGAGTGAGACCTGTTGTGAACTTGCACACCAAGATGAGTTCAGAGCAGTGTTTCATCTTAATCAAACGAGTGGTTTGTCTCCGGTTCCTTTCCTTGCCTGTTTACTCTTGAGAGCAGGGGATACAACACAGGAGCCTACAAGATGGGAAACCCTTGAATGTCACATTGGAGGCAACAAACATACACTAAGCTTGTCGTTAATGAGCTTCATGAAATTAAAAAGGAGAAAAGGGATGAAATTATCACAGATCTAGCAAAATTAAAATGGAATCTGAAGTTCAGCTGAGCTTGTTCTCTAAGGCTCTAAGTCTATATACATTTTTTTTTAATTGGAGCTTGGAAGAGAAGACCTGTGGATTCTTTCAGTGTTTGTGCTTTCAGAAGCCTCACAGGGTTTCCTGGGAAGTCACTGCAATGGCAAATAGGGATTGCAGAAGTTGATCATCTTTCCCCTTCCCCGCACCCACCCCACACTCGCCCTGTGTAATCAGCCTTAGGTATGTAGGGAGTGTGTGAGCACTTACAGAAATGGCATCCTGCTGAATTGCCCGCCCTGCCTATTATGCTCACCAGGCTCAGGCACGAAGCCCGAATGACCAAACAACAAGCAGCAAATACATTTCCATGAGCAGATTTATTGTCCTATTTCAATACAAATCACAGTCTATTAAGAGTAATGCACTCTAGTCCAGGTTCTGGCAGTCAAAAACACTGATTTAAGAAGAGAATTGTGGTCCTAATTTAATTCATTCATTTGCATCTCTCTCCGTGAAGTATAATATAATTCAGCCTTACTGATCACACCTGTGTTTTGTGGTTCAAATCCTGCTTTTTGAAATCATAATTTTATTTTCTTTTTATATGTCTAGAATTTCGATGCATCGTGGCTCTGGAATAAACACTTGTGACAATGAAGATAAGGAGACTGTTCAAAGTGACTCAGAAAATGATGTCACCTATTTCAAAAAGATGTGTCTATGTTATACAGAGTCGTGGATAATCTGACCACACTTTCCATCATTGATTACAATGGCCTGAGTCACATATGCTTCTTTTCAGCACCATTTTCTGGTTTTAGCCCAGCCCAGCCCATTGAGTGTCAGGTTCTAAAAGAGACCCCAGAAGTTAAGGGGTCTGAGCAATTTCTTTAATGCCTCTCTACATATCACTATTACATTGAGGACAATCCCTTCATATTGAGACATTTCAGTCTTTTTCCCTAACTTCCTCTTTTCCAACCTCACTTCTTTTCTTTATAAAGTTTAACCCATTATGTGATAAAGCAGGGGTGGGGAAGTCCAGCTTGTGGGCCTCATCCCCAAACCCTCAACCAGACTCAATGCCCTTGAGTTGATTTCCGCAAATAGCAACTTTCTAAGGTAGGGTCAGACTACACCTGGGGGTTTCTGAGACTGTAAGTCCTTATAGCAGCATCTTTCTTGAGGGAAGAGTCTGGCGGCTTCCAAATGCTGACCCTGAGTTTAGCAGCTCAATGCATAACTACTATACTGCCAGAACGCCATCGGGCCATAGAAATCCTGTAAAGTCTTCAATACCAACTAACATCACATGTCTCACCAAAGAGAAACAGTTCCAACTCTATATACATTAGGAGTGGATTGATCAATGTTTGATCAAGCATAGCAGACGAATTTTTAAGTTGAGAAGTTTGCATGACCCATGAATGCTATTATAAATATACAGATGGCCTTTGGCAGAAATAAGGTTTGTCCCCCAACCCCCACGTAGATCCTGACGTGCTTCTCTCTTACATGGTGCTCAACCAAACCTAAACAAACTCATTGTCATCTGTCAGTCCAAACTTACCATGACTCAATACCTCAGCGTCAAACTGACCCTGTTTGTTTTCATGCCTGTAACTCTTTAAGGAACTAAAGAGTTTCATCTTTCTCCCTCAGAGAGATTGGGTTTCTCATTTGTATCTTTCCTTCTGAGCGATTCCAATTAGCTATGTCTCTTTCCCATGTAAGTCTAGGAGTTTATAACAGATGATTCACCCAGAGTTACCTCAGAATCAAAACCTGGTGGTCTCCTTCTAAGAAAGTCACCCATTGAAAACCCATTGGAGTGGAGTGAGTAGCAGGTGAGTTTGGGTTTGATGAGTACTGTGAAACCTTTGGCTGTAGACACTGACTAGGTTAGGTTTCATCTTGTATATTAAGAGTAGGGGCTGAGTCCTGGTGGCATAAGTGGTTGAGTGCAGGACTGCGGCCCACAGGTTTGGTGGTTCGAATCCAGCGGCAGCTCTCAGTAGCAGCACTGGGTAGCTCCCACGACCACCAGAGGGCAGAGATGCCTATATTCCATCCAAGAAATTTTGATTCAAAAATAATCTTTTAAAGAAATCAATTCTCCTACTTCCACCACCAGGCAGTGCTGCCTAAAAAAATAAAAATAAAAATAAATAAAGAAATAAAGAAAACAATTCAACAACACCTGAAAACTTTAGATCACATAGAAACATGCCACAGTTAACTCTGCATCTAGCTCTGTTCAAGCAAAGCATGTACCATGTTTTCTATTTCAAGTTACATCAAGCATCTCCAAAAGAGAATTGATAAACCATTTAATGTGGGTAAGAATGTAGAATTTCAAAATTTTTGTCATTTTGGCCTATCTCTCACAAAATCATTTATTTCTAGTAGCAGTGCACCCTGGTAGAGGTTAAAATAGATTACACTCTACTCATCCAAAAGAAGAACACTAAAAATCAAAAATGCTCTGCGGCACGATGAATAAAGTTGATTCACTTTCAGAAATACTAGCATTTCTCTCCTAGCCTAGCTTTTGAAAGTCAGACTGAAACAGCTCCTGCCTACAAAATTGCAGAGGAATTACTCTCAATTACAGTCTTCTATCTGTAAAAAGCAGAGTTGGTGATAATTTCTGACCTTTCTCTTGTGACAAGTCAAAGAAATGGGGTGGGGGGGGGCGCAGCAGAAAACTGACAGGTGTTCAATTTAGAAGCTGGGGGAGACAAAAAGAGAATTGGGGTGTGTGGGGTCTGACAGAAAGAAAAAGCTTATATCACTCAACTCGATGTTCATTTTCTTTGTATTATTCATCTATTTCTAATCCCTTTTCTTTGAACCAATTGAATGTGGCAATGTCATCTTGCTTAAAGTCATTCACTTAATGTTTTAATTTGATAATCATTTACTAAAATCTTCCCACCATCCATCATTCAGGCTCTGCGTTTCAAGCTTTGGGGCAACTTTGCTGAATGGTACGTCTTTGCTCTTCTCCACTTTCTTCCTTCCTTCTTGTTCATGGATGACAAATGACTGCTTTAGAATGTCCTCAGTGGGTCTCTGCCATTCAGTAAGTTTATTTCAAGACATGGCTTGTAAACACTAGCCTTGGGCATTTTACCTCTTTATACAGTCATTACAGAAATGATGAAATTACAGTTGAGATTGGGCTTAAAGGAATGGGCTTTGGAAATGGCGCCAACAATTTTCTAGTTCTCTGGCATTTACTTAAAATTTTCCATTTCAAAAGAATAGCTACTCTGCGATGAACAGACATGGGAGTGGGGGGGGGAGTGTTTCTGCTGAAAAACTAAACTTTGAAAGTCTTCTGTATTTTTGGAAATTGCTTCCTTAAGGTCTTGATAACCTGGCATTTGAGGCCACTCAGGCAAGGAGCAGTCAGCTGCTCCAATATCCCAGCGAGGAGAAGGGATCACCGGCAATGCTCTTCATGTAGAGAATCTGCATTCAGGTCCGTGAGTGAGTCATGCTCCACACTTCAATAAGACATGTGTCTTCCAATCCACCTCTTCTTCAGTGAAGGAAAATTACTTTGGGAAGAAGTAACAATTCTCAAGCTTCATATAGAAGCCAACCATTTAAAATAGCACCATCCTGCACAGTCCGACAAACAACACTTGGAAATTTGGATTCTGATTGACTGATGACATCACAGAACCAAAATAGTGTCCCATATTCTTTTTCTGCTCTGTTATTTTTGTTTCCTTTAGAACAGCCAGAGTTGCTTTTCCAAGACTGTGTGACAGTTTGCTCAGAAGAGACACATTGAACTGGCTAATGCCCCCAAAGTGGAATGAAGCAATAGATGGGGTGGGGGAAAAGGGAGGAAGAAAAAAAAAGTTAACATTTTTAAAAAGGAGAAAGGACTATAGTTGATACACACACAACTTTTTAAAAGCAATCAAAATTTAATTATACATACTAAAGATGATTTTTGAATTTTGTTAGCTAAGACCGTTGAAAGCTAGGAAGAATCTCACTGGCAACCTTTCCTCCCAAAGATGGGGATCTTTCTGGTACCTCTTTTCTAGCTTAAGTGAGGTAGCATCTTAAAAGCAAGCAGAATTAAAACACTTTCGTCATATGAAGGATAGATAGGGAAGAGATTTAAAACCAAACAGTGATGCATGTGGTTCTATTCATAGCACTAGTACCAGCAAGTCAAAAGAGTAGAGGCAAAGAGAAAGAGTTTATGATGAGATGAATCCTACTCAAATAACTCATTTTATTAAAAGGTGCAGCAAAAGGCCTTACTCAATAGGTCCTTGAAAAAGAAAGACCTAGAATTTTCAGACCTCCATAGCCATCTGCTGATCATGGCAATGGTGACATAGTAAGTTCCACTTTGGACTCCTAACTGCAAGGTCAGCAAGTTGAAACCACTCATCTCTCTGTGGGAGGAAGACAGGGCATCCTACTCCTGAAGACAGTCCTAAAGGGTCACTGGGAAGTGGGACTGACTAGATGGCAGTGAGTTAGAGGCAGTGGATAATGATATAATTTGGCAGTAGAACAATCGTCAGTCTGTCTCTATTCATTGTTTGGAGAGAGTCAGTCACCATTTTTGCATAACAACCTCGTTTTTGGAAGTTTACCATGATGATAAATGAGAGTGAGTATAGTGATTATGATCATCAGTTGTGTGTGTTAACTTGACAAGGCTATGGTGCTCAGGTTTTTGGTCAAATATCAGTTTAAAAATTGTGGTGTTAGTATTTTGTGAATATTATTGATACTGACTTTAAGTAAAGGAGAGTACACATAATAAGGAAGGTGGGGAGCATTCAAATAGTTGAAGGTCTTCAGAGCAAAAAAAAAAAGATAGGAGGAATTGTGTTTGAAAGAGGAATTTCCAGAGGCAGGGGGAATTGTTTGAAGGCTGTAACACAAAACGTTGACTGAAGGAACACACCAGTCCATATGCTCCAAGAATTGTTACTACTAACATCCATATTCAGAGGAACAAATTGTATTAGAGCTTCAATTCTAGGCACACTGTGTGTGAAAGCCTATGAATGACAAGCAAAGTCCAAAATCTATTTGCAGAGCCCTGCAATGGATTAGACCTCCACAAAATTCCCTCTGACCATTGATAAGGGATGTGAATAGTCTTGTCCTCAGAGTTCCTTGAAAATTAGATGATATCCAGACCCCTGGCCAGTCCAGTGAGAGGCAATCTCCTTTGGGATTTATCTGGGGATCACGTTGTCATGAGTCACGCTCTGAATGCTTCAAGGAAACCCGGAGAGCAGCAGTTCTCGACCTGTGGGTTGAGACCCCTTTCACAGAGGTTGTCTGATTCATAACGATAGCAAAATTACAGCTATGAAGTAGCAATGAAAATAATTTTATGGTTGGGGTGGGGGTCACCATGACATGAGGAACTGTATAAAAGGGACGTGGCATTAGGAAGGTTGAGAACCACTGGCCTAGAACCATAAAGTGTTGGGAGCTCCTCCATCTAACAGAATGTATGTGTTCCAATCATGACCCAAATCCCGTTTCAGGAAGTCTCAGGGCAACTGTAACCTATTAATCTGCCTCTGACCATGTTTTGGTGATGACAGTTTTCTTTGCCTTCCAAGGTCCCTTTAAAAGCTCTGTCTCTCTGCATATCCATGGGCCCTAATATGACCTCAGGCTAATGGTTTCTCTCCTATAGACAATATGTCTGCTGTTGTCTTATCCCGGTCTCATTCGAGACTTAATAAATGTTTGGTTAAAATAAATAAATAAATAAAACAGAGAGACTCCTTAAAAACAAAACCAATATCTGGAGTGGGTTTCTAGCTTACCAGGCTATCTTATGAATTGAATATACAGACTGTTAACAATCACTCCTGATTGAGTTTCCAGACTGCGAGCATTTCCTGGGGATTTGGAACTCGCCAGCCCTCAGATGGTGTGAGACTTTTCATACAATGTTCCCATGTATTGTGCTGGTTCTGCTTTCTCCCTGGATGACTTTGACTGACGAGGCGATGTTCACAGCATGAGCTTTTCACAGAGGTGGGCTCAGGGTTGGGCTGTGGAGTATAAGGTCCGTGACGATGCACGTCAGTTGCCCCTCCAAATACAAAAAGGCTATCTACTCCCATGAGGGTTACCAGATGCAGAAATCGTACGGATCGCTTCTGTTCTATGGTTTGGCTATGAGTCAGAATCAACTTGAATGCAGCAGCGGGTGACACTTGCACAAGAACCAAAGAGAAATAAACTGAAACACATAGAAAAGTATGCCATATATATGAGAGGTAGCATTTGACATCCATGGCTCAAAGAATTATGGATCAAAACCATGGCATTTAAATGCACTAGACCACCTGGATGATTGAGTTTGATAGCTACCTCACAGACTGTATCCCAAAGAAGCTCAAGACAGATTTAAAGAGTTTTAAGGAAAAATTGTAAGAGCCACCAACAGCAACAAAATATTTTTTCTGTAGGTGGATACTTGACCAGTGAACCATCCAAGCAGAGACTGAGTTTGGCCATATCCTGTGGAAGGAATTAGAAACTGGACCAAAGCTGGATGGGGTACCAACAGAGATGCCCCGTTCTGTCCATCAGAAAGATGCTGTGTGGGGGCCAGCGGCATGCATGCAGAGAAATGAACCCAAAAACACGACCGAGGAGGCAGAGGCCAGCCTGAGCTCTGGGAGGCTTTCCGGATTTCAAACCCATCTTCCCGTGGAGTCTAGCTTCCATCCCTGTATCTGGATATCAAGAGCTACCCCAGGGGAAGTATCCCGTTGGAGTGATGGCCTTCCCATATGGAAACCCTAGTACTGTTTCTAAAATGCCTGCACTTTTACTATCACATCAGGTGGCACTCTAGCTGATGGCAGTGAGTGAGAGAGCTCTTAGGAGAGTCATCTCTATAGAGGAGAGCAATTGCCTTGGGAATAAAGAGGTCACCAAGAAGAGGAACAGATGGAAGAAGAAGCAACATGTACCACCCACTTTTACCCAGAAGATTAAAAAAAAGGAGAGCTTTCTGGAGGGAGAGGAAGAACAAAACGATTTTGAACAATTTAAAATAGAAGATAAGGTATTTCAGTTCCTGGGAACTCCACGTTGTCATTTTGACCTATGTCATCTCTCTCTTCAGGGACAACTTCCTTCCTGAATTTTCTTCTGGGGTTTGGCAGAGCTAACCCCTGAATGCTCTCAGTCCCAGTAAGTAAGCCCTGGTGGGAATAGAAATCTAACATGAGAAGCAGGTTAGCATGGAATTGTCTTGAATTAATTCTCTATCCACTCTACTCAAAGGGCAGAAGTGCAGGCTCTAACCCAGGCCAAGTTATTAGGAATGTGCATTCTTAACAAATACTCCATTATTTGCCATCACAGTAAAGACATGGAAGTTTTACTCTACATTACTTTGTCCTTCTATGTCTGGGGCCCATCTATTCTTAATAAATTTATCACGTCTCTAAACAATTTCTTGGTTTTGTCCTCAAAGATTTATTCTCTTCTCTTCCCCAGATGCCTTTTTTATGCCTGCCCCTTCAGCTGTGAGAGCTCTCTGCCTTCTACTTGTACTGGAGGTGTCACTTTGCTGTTATATGCTTTGTGCTTTTAGCCATGAAAACAAAACAAACAAACAGAAAACACCAACAGCACCAACCGCAGCAAGTTCCAATTGAAGAATGAACAATACATAATAAATGTAGCATTGCCTCTGTGAAGAGAATTCTCCTGTAGACGCCTTTTGAGTCCGCCCACATAAACCTCCACGGAGCCCAAAGTGCTGGCTGTGCTTGACGTGCACTGTCCAGGAAGGTTAGGATTCTACCACTGAATGACCAAGGCTCTGGCTCCCCCAAGAAGGATTCTCAGGCCAGGCCTATTAGCTAAGTGAATAAAAAGACCCCACTGAATGGAGCAAAACCAAACAGTGGTCCAGGTCATATGTTCTGCTCTCACCTTTCTCTACTCCACTTCCCCCTCTCTCGGCCTCAGTAACTTTCTACCCTTTTGCAAATCCCGCCACCACCTGTGGAAACGGAACTGACAAGCTGCATGACTCATCCCTGGTTTGGGCTTCACTTAACCACAAACAATGAGGAGCTATTTCAAATGACTACTTGCATATTGCATGCATGGTATCATTTTGAACTACATAAGCACCCCATGAGGGAGTGGCTCATCACTGCCGGTGAACAAGGGCTAGTTAGTTGTTTTTAAATCATCCGTTCTAAAGAACACTGGGGTAAGAGGACTACAAATTTGGAAGATGGCATTTTACTTAAAAGATGGAATTGTAAATGCTAAACTGCAGTGAACAGGAAAAGTGGAAATTTATCAAAATTAAAGTTCTTTACAATGTGGGGTATAGTTAGCAAAGCACACTTCTGAAGGACAAATACTTAGCATGCACTTAGAGACACTAAAAGAACTTCAGCAATCTTGGCCCAGCCCAAAGGCAGGGAGACTCCTGTAACCTTGAGCTGAGACAGGAATGCTCTGCTGGGAAGGGACACTCCCCAGGTTGTGGGCAGAGCTGATCTCAATGGAACTTGGCTCAAAAGACAAAGCACTTGTCTTTCCAGGTTAACAGGGGAGGAATTGAGAGTCCATATCCATCTTCTAGAAATATTTTGCAAACCAGCTCCCACTCGGTGGACTCTAGAGCATGGCAACCCTGTTCGTGCGAGACTAGAACTGTGATGCATGCTTTCATTGGGGCACTCCCCAAGCTTTTCTTTGGAGCCACCTCTTGAATTGACTCCAACCTCCAGCCTGTTAGTTAGCTGTCAAGTATATTAACTTAAGGGCTTCAAATTCTACAAAGTGGTAACAGATTTGTAAAACACAGCAAATTAAAAAAAAAAAAAAGAAAGACCCTAGCATCATTGAGTTGTCTAGAGAACTTCCCAAGATTGTGCCCAAGAGGAGCTTTGGATATTAAAAACATTTATCTAGACAGCCTTTAAAAGGAGTCTATATAGTCGACTATATAGTGTAGTGGTTACTCACAGGGCTGAGATCTGCAAGGTTAGCCATTCAAAAGCTCAGCAGAAATTTTGGGTTTTCTACTCCAGCAAAGAATGGCAGTCTCTGAAACGCACAGAGGCAGCTCTTGCCTGTCCTGTTGGCTTCCTATGAGTCGACACGGACAAGCTGGCAGGGAGTGCAAGCATGAGACAACTTCCATCCACAAAGGCAGAGGATATATCTAAAAGAAGTACTGAGAGACCTATGAAAACGTGCTGAAGAATTTCAGAATTGCACATTCTGAAACTTACACGTTGCGCTGCTGTCATATGATATGCGGTTGGAAACCACCAGCCATTCCCTAAGAGAAAGATGGGAGCATACAGCTGCGGTAAAGAGTTACAGTTTCACAAGTCTACAAGGAGACCTGTACTATCTGTCCTGTAGGATAACTCTGAATCAGAATTGATCTGGTGACAGTGAGTTGGGGAGGGGACAGGGAGATGCAAGACCTTGGCACTGCACACACTCTGGGGGAGAGACAGGCTGGCACACACATGCCTGCCTCAGAGGGTGAGAGCCGGAATGTTAGAGACATTCACTGAGGGCTTCCAGTGTGTGGGTTCTACGAGTGTGGTGGACAAGAGTGGATTGTATCCCATTAATAGTTATGACACAGCTTTTACAAATACTCGATCAATGAAAAACACCTATCAAGCAAAATTACAACAAAATTACATCCCATTTCCTTGAACTCTACTATCTCCATACGTGGATACAAAGGAGGGGCTGAATGCCCTGTAGTGGAGAGTATATAAGTATATATTTGTGGGTTTCAGAAGTTCATGGCAAAAGTCAACTCTCTTGATATTTCATTTACATGAGCTGAAGCCCTTTTGTATGTATGTGCAGAACCCCACATGCCATCTGTCACACGCAATGTTCTTAACTACCCTGAATCTGACCACATTTCTACCTCTAGGGAGACTTCAACCACTAAGACAAAACTTCCCTAGACAAAGAAGCAACCAAACAACTTATTAAGTCGTGGTTTCCCAAAAGAAATCCTAGTGACAAAACGGATTATACATTGTGTTGTTAGTCTCAAGGTCAACAGTTCAACAGCACCACCAGCCCCACGGGAGAAAAATGAGGCTTTCTACTCCTGAAAAAGACTTACCTTCTTAAAAACCCACAGAGGCAGTTCTACTCTGTTCTAAAGAGTGAGCATACTACATAGCACTGAGTTTGCCTTTGTTTTCCTTTTTAAAAAATTATTTCACAAAGTCTGGTACATATTTCTTACTCAATTTTAATTAAAATACTAACCAATTTCACATATTAAAAAACTTTATTTAATGTGTTTACTAGACAATGTACAATTCCCTCTGTGCTCACATTTCTACAAAACGGTAAAGCCTTAGAGCAATACCAGAGTAGCTCTTAGTTAAAACAAAGTGAGTCCAGCTAAAGTAAATGATACGGAAGTCAGCCCAGAGCTGAACTTGAAAGTTCTGACAGATGCTTGGTACCACTACACAGCACCCCCATAAGCCTACCTGTGAAGAAAGCCTTCGTCCTTTTGATCCCTTCTGAGCTTGTGCAATCAAATGTCTGATAAGGCAAAGTGAGGGAAAAAGTCATCCTTATGCTGACTGGAAATCTAAACATGTTTGAATGCCCCTCTCCGTTGCTCTCAATTTCGATGACTCAAAACACAAGCCTACCCATGCAAGCCCACAGCGGACTGCTCCTCGGCATGTGAACTATTCAATTTGAGGCCAAAGGCTGCTGTGAAACTAACGCAGCAACTTGGTGACTTCATAAACTTGAAAGACCCCGTTGTCAGAGGAAGAGTTTTACTGCAGGCACTGGTAGTCCCCGCTGATGAGTCCATGTGTGTTATTATCAGGTTCTGTACACACTTTCTGATGATGGATAAAACAAATGGATATGCCTCAGAGGCACAGCAGGAATTAAAACCACATTAGTTCATTGCAACGTTCCGATCTGGGATTGAAGAATGTTTGGCTGACTTCTTTTTTTTTCTTTTCAAATAAAGTTTAGATGAGGCAGGAATTCAGCATGGAGTAGAGTTCTGAGACTTCCCTGGGTCCAGTTCACTACTTGGAGGGAAATCAGATACACTTTATCTAAGGTATGGCACTAACTTTCATCAAAAAATTATCATATGCTCAGTCACAAATGGTTATTGTAAAATCTTTATTAACCTAAGTGCATATAAAAATTGTGAATTCCTAATACAAAGCAGTATTTGACTTTTAAATTTCATTTTAAGCTTGGCCCGTTCACTTGGAATGTGATTACAGAGTAAATTAAAAAGTAATCACATGTGAATTACATTTCCTCATGAATGTAATGACTTCAGGAGGCTGATTAATGTTAAGCAGTGCCTGTCCTGCCACACGCATACCTTCCCAGGTGAGATATGCAAGATAAGCTGTCGTGAGTTGATTTAATTTTCTTTTACTGGTATTCTAAGGAGACTGGCTGAACACGTAACAGGCTCAGCACAGTCATTAGGATTGAGGATGCTCTTCCCATTGTCCAACTATCTACCACCAGCAAAGCACCATCACTGTCAACATGTGGTGACGAGACACCCCAGAGGGAGGTGACCCAGCTCAGGTGCCCTTCTCCCTAACTAGCCAGGTTTCCGTTTCTCAATCCCTCTGTCAACTTCCTTGGCAAATTCTTTGAATTTGGTTGGAATAATTCAATAGCATCACTGAAAAATGCATTTGAACTAGTGTAAAGGTAACAAATTGTCTCACAAAGAATGAGAGAGCTTATTAATAATCCACAGCAGTATTACTGCAGAGAACAAAATTTAAACTATAAATTTAAACCATGTGGAGCACGAGATCATTAAAATATCTCCCCTCATGGGGAATGGGGAATGTAAGAGTTTAAATATTTACTCCTTTTCAGTATATTCAGATTAAGGTATTGTTTTCTGCAGGAGTTGTCTCAGGAACCACGTTAGGGTGAGACCTGGGAAGTCTTGGTGCGTCTTTATGCTTGTGTCTTGCAAAGAAAAGGGAGAAGAGCACACCGGCGTGGTGGAATTGGAAGCTGGCAAAGTCAAACCAGCTGTGGAACATTAAGTCAAGACTTAGCCTTCATTCCTTGAGACTCCCCACTTTTCAAGATGAGAAAAGTGTAGCCGCCATTCTGAAAGAACATTTTGCATCATAACCTAGGACAAATACAAGGAATTGACATGTGTAAGAAGCCCATAAAACAATACCTTCTCTCACTGGGTACAGCCCATGCATCAGTTTGCTGTACTGTGGAGGCTTGTGCGTCTCTGTGATGCTGGAAATGCCTGAAGGGTCACCCACCCAGGGTAGACAGAGGACAGCAGAACTTTCAGACTAAGACAGACTAGGAAGAAAGGCCAGATGATTGATTTCTGAAAATTAATCATTGACATCCTCTAGCTCACAAAAGAACATTGTCTGATTGTGTGATCTAGTGCTAAAATGTGAGTTACCTTGAGGCTGGAAGATGCTCAAGAATCACAGTGTCCTCCACCATAAATGAACTCCAGCGCACACCCAGGAGACCCACGGGTGCAGGTCTGAGCAAAGTGTTTCTGTTGGCCGTGGAGTTACTATGAGTCAGAGAGGAATGAACAGCAATTTGCAACAACTCTTACTTTGAATGATGCTCTCGGCCACCATTTAGTTTACAATTATTATTATTATTATTATTTTTTTAAGTTTGGAGAGGTAGGCAAAATCCAATTCAGCACTAAGGAAACTGGATTGTCAGAATTGGAAATCACTTTATGTTGCAGTTCCTTAAATCTCCTATAGGGGGAGTCTCAGGTAAGATCCAAAAGACAGATTCCATCTAGGCCACACCAGAAGGCTGATTCAGAAGACCATGGGATTTCTGGTCGTGGAATTAATTTATGGTCATGGAATGACAGTACCTCAAAGGAGGGATTCTAAATGTCACCTGTTCCCACCCCTAACTGGGGGGAAGGGAATCAGGGGAAGGGAGAAGTAAATTACAGAAAAATAAGATAGAGAAAGCCCCCTCTTAGCAATGACTTTTTGAGATTTCCTTCAAGTTTCTTGGTTATCTATGTGTCCACCCAGGGTGTGTGCTTTTACAGGACATTCCATCCAAACTACAGAGATGTTAGAAACACGTTTAAACATATGAACTCTAAAGCACTCCAAGATTAGGATAAAATTCATAAAAACTCTGAGCTTCATAAAAACTATTTCTCCAGTTTTGGCGAGTGAAGGCTGCTAATATTGTCTTTTGCATTGGAGATGCCTAATGCAGATGTCTAAAAATGTCAAACAATATCGCCAATATACAGAAATCTCATGGTCTTCGGAATCAGAATCTTCTGATGTGGCCTAGATGTAGGCTGGGCACCTTCAAAGCTCAGTCTAAAGCAGTGGTTCCCAAACTTATTTGGCGTATCCCCCCTTTCCAGAAAAAATATTACTTAGTGCTCCCCAGGAAATTAATTTTTTTTAAATTTTAATAGCAATTAAACAGAAAGATAAACAGTATGTCAAAACAAATTTGGGGCAAGTCAAATTATAAAGAGCTTTTCATTCTCACTGTTTAAAAATAAAAACTCTATAGATATATTTTATAATTAAATAGAGATATTTTTATTCTTAGTCCAACTTCATTAAATTTACAATTCAAGTAAGATTTTTTTTAAATAAATTTTTTTGCATCAAAAAAAACTTGGGGCAAGAAAAAAATTTAATAGTTTCTCTCCAAGCAAAGGTATAAATATGTGTCCCCCTCTTATATAATCTTATGTCATATCAAAAATTTTCTTTGAATGGTAAGCGAATCAGTATTATTGAATTAAAATAAAAAATTATACAGAAAGAGAAATCGCCTTTTTACTCGATGTACCTAAATCCACCGTACACAATATCATTTCAAAGCATAAAAAGGGCAATCTCACAAATGTAATTTTGG
>PVJH01015461.1:0-53472 GCA_004026705.1 Nesogale talazaci
TTCACCGAATATTTTTGGAACAATAGAGACTGACTTTAGAAGTCATAATCTGACACAAGAAGAAGTGGAAGCTCAAAGAAGTGGACTGTCTTTCCCAGAACACAGAGGAGGAATCAGTTCTGATCCCCGCCAGATGCGCTTTCCCTACTATTGTCCCAAGTGTGATTATTTTCAGGATCGTAGACTTTGGGGAAAGGATGAGTCTCAGAGAAGTGGACTATGTGCAAATAGGCTTCCTTTCTGGTATCATCTGCAATTCAGTACCAGTGATAGTCAGCAGTGCTCTGCAGAGAAAGGTTCTGAGACTCACAGGCGAAACTGTGCTGTTGCCTATTAGTAATGGCTCCCCGGGATGTAGAAATGGCTCACGGCAGCGTCCCTGTTCTTGATTCTGTCCAAACCGCTTTTTTTCCTTTCTTGTCCAAACTTTCTGATTTTTATTTAACTATGCACTGTAAATCGTGTGAAGGTTTACAGAGCAGAACATCTTCCCAGTCAACTGTGCACACTCATCTTGTTTCCACCCCTATAATGTAACGTTTTGCACACCACTTCCTCCTGTGTTTTCTGTTTTCATGATCTCTTTTTCCTAACCCTTCTGAACTTTGTTCTTGGGTAAATGCTGTCATGTTTATTCCAAATGCTTAATGATTCTAAGGTGTGTCTGCTTCTCTCATTGTACTGACTCCTTATAGACCTGTCCAGTGTGTGACTAGAATTTCAGCCATTGGGGTGACTAAGGGCCACAGTTTGGGAGATTCCACCAATCTCTTTTTTTGGGGAGGGCATCACTGCCCTCTGGCGGGAGTAGGAGACCCAGCCTTTCCACCAGTCTCTTTTATGTGAGCCTGGTCTCTTTTATAATTTTGAGTTTTGTTCCACACTTCCCTCCCATCCTATCCACCTAATGTGACCCCTTTCACAGTGGCCAAGAGTGGCAGCCAGGCGCCATCTGGTTCTTTTGGTCTTGGGATCAGTGCGATGTGATGTGTACCAGTGGTCCATCATTTTGTTGTTTCCATGTGTCTGATTCTCTTTAGCTGTCTTTTCTCTGAGTATGAGGAGATGAACAGTTGCATGTTAGATGGCTGCTTACGAGCATGTAAGACGCCAGTCACAACTCACCAAAGTAGTAGGATGTAGACTATTGTCTTTGTGGATGATGTGATGCCAATTGAACTTGCTGTCCCCTGAGACTATGTCCCTGAACCCCCATGCCCAGAAACCCATCCCCTCAAGGCGCTTGGTTATGTCTCAGAAGTGTTCATAACTTGACTCTGTCTCTTCCACCATATTCCTGCATAGATTTGCAGCAAAGGTATTTACCCATGTGTAACTATCCTCTGCCAAACCTACAGATATTTGTGGTTAAACCAAATCTCTTTTTATAGAATTAAAATTTTTTTTAGAATTTAAATCTTTATTTATTTTCAAATATCTTTTTATAGTCAAGAAAATGAAGATTATTTTTGATTTCCATAAAATCCATCCCTGGACAGTATGCTTTCTAGGAGCTACTTAAGGTAGGTGTTGAAATAATGGCAAGCATCTTGAAATTTAAGTCGGGTGAAAAAAAAGGTGTCATGGTTGAATTGTGCCTTCTGGGTTAGTCCGGGTTGACTAGAGAAACACACTCATAGACCCTCATATGTGTATAAGAAAGAGCTTCAAATAAGAGAGCATTTCTATATTGAGAAACATCTCGGGCTGTGCCCCGGTGGCGTAGTGGTTGTGTGCGGGACTGCGGCCCACTGGGATGGAGGTTCAAGTCCAGCTCCACAGGGGCAAAGGCTGGGCCTCCTACTCCCACCACCCCGGCAGTGATGCCCTTAAAAAAAAAAGAAAAGAAATATCTCAGCCCAGTCCAGATCAAGTCCATAAATCAAATATAACCCATATGCTCAATATTAGTCTATAAATTCCTCTTCAGACTCACACAACACATGCGATGTCGCTGAATGCAGGAAGATCACAGGCCAGTGAGTGAAAAGTCTTGTGGATTTAGTGGTGGTGGAAGCATCTCAGCACTGGCAGGGGCCTGCATGTGGTTCCTCCAGCTCCAGGACTCTGGTTCCACCAGCATAGCTCCATGTGACTAGTCAACAGGGATGCATAGCAGAGAGTGTGGGTCTGGCCTCTAGTGAGCGATTGATCTCCAGAGGGCCTTCAAATGAGGTCATCAAGCTGTGACCTGATTAACAGGCTTAACTCCACCCCTTCAGTCTTCATAGTCTCAAGTTGACACCGGATTATTTAATTACCACACACTCCAAAATAGGTGTCAACTTGGATGGGCCATGCTGAAGGCCGCAAAGGACTTTCCTCCTGAACTCTGAGCAGATGGAGAGAGAAAGTTGCCCTCTAGAGCTGTCACCCTGTCTTGTCGACTAAACTGCGAGAGAATACATTTCTGTCCATGAAAGCCCGCCATTTGTGGTTGTTCTGTCATAGCAGCACTAGATCACTCTGATAAGGTTTCTGTACATACTCTTCTGCTTATTGACTGTGATCTTGGTCTGATTCTTCTTTCTGAATTTCAATTTCTTGCCTTTAAGTGGAAAGATAATCTCAGCCTCTCCGGGTTGTGATGAAGAGTAAATTCTGGCAAGTATGAAGAAGTGTCCCATTGACTCTGAAGCACTTCAGTGTTCATTCCTTTTGTGGTTGATTGAATTATGAGTCCCTATTTTACTTCTTTTCCTGGATCCAGACCCTTTGCCCTATGACCTGGAAGTTCTTTTCTCCACTACCACAGAATATATTTCTCTGTCCCATTGCTTTGGACTAGGCCAGGTGACTTGTTTTGGCTAGTGGAACGATGCCTGCTTAAGCTCCGCCTTACGTGGTACCACATAGTCCCACTTTATGAAGGCTATGAGAACATGTCCCAGCTAATGCAAGGAGGATGAGAGAGACAGATTGAAACAGAGGCGGGTTGAACCTGTAGCTGAGAGCTGCCTCATGGGACCCCATCTGGAGAAGATGGCTTGTGGATACCTGAGGTAAAGGAGGGTTCATTGTGCTGTCATGGATATCGCCTGTTAGACTGCCATAGCTGATGGAGGCGCATCGAAAGACCATTTCTAGTATGAAACAGCTCTCTCCCTCTCCCTCTGCGGCTCCAGTGTCACAGAAGAACAAGGCAAGGAGACCGTCAAGGCTAGACAGAATACTCGCCACTGATAGACTTCTTTCCTCTTCCACCTCCGGAAGAAGTCTAGGTGCCCCTGGGTGCTAATGGTGGTGGGGGAGAAAAGGCCATTCTGATGTTCATCAAATACCAGAGGTAGAACATAATTTAAGATTTCGTTTTTGCAAATCCAAAATTTAACAGCTTCCTTCCTTGCAGTGAAAAAAAAATCCTTTTAATCTGAATCAAGAGGGACAGCCGTCTCTTGCAGGACGGTGGTAAGCAAGGCCATTAAGATAGGCAGCGAGGCAAGAAGGATCCCTCATTTAGATAAGCAGCGGAGCATGGTGCTTTGGGGGATGGTAGTCCGATAACCCCAGAAGAAATGTATGGAGAGAGCATTGTTTCCTGTGATCATTGCAAAACCTGCTTTTTGTCAGTTAGTTTGGGGTATGTAACTGCCTTGATTTTTTGAAGCAGTTTAGAGGTATCGTATCCTACGGATTCCTTCTGTCTTGCACTTGCAGAATAAACTGAGTTCCTCCAATCCACCTGGCCTCTGTCTTTGATTGAAATAGCGACAGGCAATTCTGAACCCTTGTTTCCAGCAACACACAAAATACACAAAACACAAAATGCACAAAAATAGGTGTCCAACATCTCACCCAGTCCTGGCTACAGAGTCTCCCCAAGTTCCAAGGACCCAGGGAGCACACCAGGTGTTTGGTCTGCATTCCCTACTAACCACCCTCTTGAAGTCATCCATTTTCGGCTGTGGATACAGTTGCAATTGTACCCACCCATTTCCTGGCCTTTGTACCAGTCGATGTTGTCCTGTTTGGAGATAGAGATTTTCTTTTGCTGTACCAATGACGCCCGAGCAATGTAGGCGGGGTTAGAAAAGGAGCAGAGGAGACTGACCCAAGGAGAGAGACTGGTGTCAAGCGAGCATGGCCTCCAGACCAAGGAAGGGAGGAAGCCTCGGAGCTACCAGTAAAGATACAACCCTCGTGGTTGGGACCCCGATTGATGTTTTCCATCTCCAGAAACGGCGAGAAACCACATTTCTGTTCTTTAAAGCCGTGTGGCATACGGATTACAGCAGGCCTGGTAATGAAGACAGCGGGGAGTTACTCTTGATGAGAGGGCTGGAGGAGGTCTTGTGGAGGTCAGCTGCCCCAATTAGTAGTGAAAAGAGTGTGCCTTGGCCTCAGCCAGGGAGCAGGGCTGGTCACTGTCTGAGGGGGCAAACTCAAGGGCGGGGAGGACCCTAAGGAGTGCAGGAGAATATGCAAAACACGGCATTAAAGCGGCAAAGCTCAGCTTTCAGAGTCCTTTGCTCTGAAGTTCAAGCAGAAAGTGTGAGAATTGATATGCTAAATGGATGCAAAGAAAGAAATTCTTCTAAGAGGTCTCCTAGTCGGAGAGATTTTTTTTCCCCCTGATGGAGAAAAGAAAGGTGATATTTGCTTGGAAGCAATTGTAATGGATGTTTCTCTATAGCAAAGGCTGTTTGACCTTGAGATCATCTTGTTGAAGGGAAGACCTCCAGGCAGAGAGGGGCAGGGACTTGTCCAAAGTTGCGCTGTGATTTGGGGGCTGAGCAGAGATTGGGGCATTCTTGCATGCGACTGGATTCTTTCTGTGCTGGTTCACTGTGTACGTTTTGGGGCCAATTTGTTTAAGAGACCCTAGGAAGTCGACCCAGGGCGCATGGATTTAGTAGCTCTTGCCAATCATTTTTGCTGAAAAAGGGCTTCTCTTCAAGTTTGTAGATACTTTCATGGTGCGGTTCTGCTGTCCTTGTGTCCCAAGGATCACTCGTGGTGTCTTAGTGATCGAGTGCTGTTACAGCAGAAAGCCACCAGTGTAATTAGAGCTTCAATTCTGCGCAATAAGTGTGCATAAGGTTACAATTTTCAGTGGGAGCCCTAAACCTATTTTGAGTCTCTATAAATTCAACCTCCATTGAATTCTTTCTGATCATGGATTTGACGATGTAAAAGCCTTTGCCCTGCAGTATAGCTTGAATTCTAAGCACTAGACTTGGAGAAAGCTGTGGTTTTCGGTGAACATCCTAAATCCATTTTTTTAAAAAATAAAAAGATCATTTTATTGGGGGTTCTTACAGCTCTCATAACAATCCATATGTCAATTGTATCAAGCAATTTGTACATATGTTGCCATCATTATTTTCTAGACATTTACTTTCTGAGCTCTTCTTTTTCCCTCTCCCTTCCCCCCATGACCCTTTGATAAAAGATGAATTATTATTTTCATATCTTACACTGACTGCTGTCTCCCTTCCCCCATGGTTTTTCTTGTATGTCCCCTGGGGTGGTGGTGGTGGTGGTGGTGGTGTGATATGTCAATCATTGCAATCAGACTCTCCTCCCTTCCCTCTTAGACAATGTGTGTGTGTGTGTGTGTGTGTGTGTGTGTGTGAAAGTGGGTTGCTGCCACTCCTTGGCCATCCCTGGGAAGGGTAGTTCCACTCTGAAGGATTTGCCTGGGCGTGCCCTTGGTGGCAACTGGGATCCCAGGCTCAAATGGTCATGAACCATGTCCCAATCAAGGTGCTTGGAGGACTCTGCGACCAATCTCGCCAACTTTTCTAATCTGCAATCATGTATTGTGGTGAGGAAGGATATGTGAACTAGACTCCTGGGTCAGGTAGGAGTGGAGCTCAGCCTCTCAATTGGGTCCCTGCCTGGTGACACCTCTTTGGTGTTAGAAGTCTTTTTAAATGAGAAGGACCGAGCATGGTCAAATTCCCGTTGGCCCTTCATCTGCTGGAGCTGCATTTTGTCCTCATCTTCTGTTGAGTCACTGGCTGATCCCAGGATCTGTCAGTGGATGGTGGATCCATTCAGCCCACTTTGGACCGCTACATCCACCGGCCTGTACCCTTGCTCTATCTGAGTTGTCATCTTGCTTCCTGTTCATCAGCTTCTCGGAGTCAGGAGAAGCCTGACTTGAAGCAGCAACCAGCAACATCCGGAGCTGTTTTCTCGGAAGCCCCACCTTCTGCACAGATGACTCCCAGGCATGGCCCCTTCCCACTTGCATGATCCCGCGGTGAGTGTGATGAATTCATCTGCCGCCAAGCACGGTTTTATGATGAATCTCATCCCTTTCCATCTCCTGTAATTAACTGCATGGCTGTGAAACTTTTGGACACCATGATGACCTCATGCTGACGAGTTCCCTCATCTGGGTGATTTGTCTTGGTTTTGTCTTTGCCCTGCTAAGACTTACCATGAAATATATTTGACCTCGGTGTCTTGTCCCCCCTAAGACACAAGTGTATGACTTTAAGGAACAGACATTTATTCCTCTCCCACCCATCCCAGTTTAGGATCCTCATGTGCTGACATAGGGCCACTTCTGACTCATAGCAAGCCTATAGGACAGAGGAGAAACGCCCCTTTGGGTTTCCAAGGGTAAAAGTCTTCATGGGAGTAGAAAGTTTCACCTTTCTCCCTTGTAGTGGCTGCTGGGTCCGAACTGCCAACCTTGTGGTTAATAGCCCAACACTTCACCTATTATGCCACTAGACCACATTAAGAGGCTGGCAGACCAAATTCTGTGTACTGTCTCTACAGAATAGTTTCCCACACTTATTTGGCCCTCTGACCACTTAACAGGGGAAGAAAAAACATTAGTGCTCTGTGGCAATGAAAGCCTTTTGTCCTATAGTCTATACAGAGGGAAAAGTGTAGGTGTCTGCTTGAGCTGCTCCAGGATCCTGCTTCCTTTTTTTTCCCTTTGGCATCACTACCCTGGTGGGAGTAGGAAGCCCAGCCTTGCTCCTGGAGAGCTGCTGCTGGATTTGAACCGCCTACGCTGTGAGCCACAGTCCCGCACACAACCACTACGCCACTGGGACTAGGCTCCCTACTTCATTTTTTAACAGGATTATATCCACAGGTGTCAGGGTTAAGAGCTTTAAAACACACACACACACACAGAAACACTTGATGTTGGGGGGAGGAGAGGCACAATTCAACCCATAACACCCTGGTCACGCTGCTGGCTAATAGGTCTTTGCATTTGCTGTCCCTGATGCTGGGAGCCCCGCTCAGTCAGGAAAGAGCTTCTTTCTTCTGGATGCACCACTTTCAAGGATGATGGATAGTAGGAACATGCATGCACTACCAGACAAACTCCTATCCCATCACTGGAGAGTGGTGTTTCCCCTGATGTTTTTGCAAGGTAATCATAAGATGATCCACTACTGGTACGTGTCTAAGGATTAGTTTCCCCACCCCCCTTTATCCATGGTTGCTTCATCCTATCTTGTCACCAGTGGGAGGAGTCCCTGGGTGGCTGTCTCTTTCTGAGAAAATTCGCCATCGAAACCCAATGGAGTGCAGTCCTACTCTGCCACACAGGGGACTGCCCTCTGTGGATGGCAATGAGGCATACACGGGACACGGAGTTCTGAAGAATGTAAGTGGCTTGTCTCAGCTCACAGTGCTGGTTTTTGCTGAAATGTCGCTCAGCATTCCTTCTCCACCACAGAGTCCTTTGGAGAGGGTGGACTGTCCATTGCCATTCTGAAGGCTTACGCGTTTGCTTCCTCGTGGCACTGAGCGTTAGGCATTGGACTGCTAACAATCAGGTTTATGATTCAAGCCCACCAGCTGCTCTTCAAAAGAAGGATGGGATGATTGCTGCCCTTCAAAATTTACAGTCCTGGAAACTCACCCAAGTCACTATGGATCAGAATCAATTTGATGACAGCAAGTGCGGTAGAGAGGCACAAGAGAGTGAGCAGTATGATTTTGATGGCTTAAAGCTTTGTTTAACCAACAAATATGGAATGCTAAGCAACGATTGTCATCTCATGTCCACTCAAAAGCACCTGAGAAGAAAGCCCTGGTCATTTACTTCTGAAAACAGCCCTGTTCTACCAGACAAGTCCTCCCGCAACACAAAAACACTTTGGTCTAATAACCTGGCATTCTGTGATGTTCACCATCCTGACATAGTCACTGAAGACAAATGGGAGTATAAGAAATGTGGTGAAGAAAGCTGATGGTGCCCTGCTATTAAAAGATATAGCATCTGGGATCTTAACAGCTTGAAGTTGAAGAAGCAGGGAAGCAACAAGCCCACATGGAAGAAGCACAACAACCTGTGTAATCACGAGGTGTCAGGGTATCAGAATTCCAAAAACAATCATAGGGAGGAGAATGAGGGAGGCCAGAGTGGAAACCCAAAGTCCATCTGTAGACAACTGGCCATCCCTTCACAGAAGGGTCACAAGGAAGGGATGAGTCAGCTAGGGTGCAGTATAGCACTGATGAAACACAACATTCCTCTAGTTCTTTAATTCTACCTCTGCCCCCATCATGACTCCAATTCCAAACCTTACAAGTTGAGACCAGAGCATGTACACTGGTACAGCTAGGAACTCTTCTTGACATGTGGCATCCAGGACAGATAAGCCCCCCAGGAACAGTAATGGCAGCAGCAATACCATAAGGATAGGGAGAAAGGGAGAAGTGGTCATAGTGATCAATGTATTACCACCAGCACTCCCACCCCCCAACCTCAACAGGATGAACAACAAAAAGCATGGGTGATGGGACATGGCGGATGGTGTCAGACCTTAAAATAATAATTTCTCATTTGTCAAGGGTTCATGAGAATGGGAGGACAGAGAAGGATGGGAAAAAGAGGAGCTGATACCAAGGGCTCAAGTAGAAAGAAAAGGTTTAGAAAAGGATGATGGCAACCTATGTACAAAATGGATGTATGGATTGTGATATGAGCTGTAAGAGGTCCCAATCAAATGACTTATAACAAAAGAAAGAGAATCCTGTTCTACTCCGACACACCCAGTTTTAGATTTTGTGCCAACTGGACTGGGCCAGGATTCTCAGTGGTTCCAGAGTAAAGGCCTAGTAATTTCCCAAGGTGTGACCACATACAATGTAATCAACTCCCTAATGGAATCTGCTTTGGGCAGTCAGTCAGCTGTAAAAGGTTCATGTGGAGACCATCTTCCTTACTCAGGTCCCACCCCTGATGAAACTGAAAGCAAGCTTCCTCTTCCTCAGGGGTCTGGCTACTTTCCATCCAAATGAATGCCATGGAAAAATTTGCTGGCTTTTTGCTTAGTCATCTACTTCCAGTTATTTGGGCTTTAGCCCATGGCCTGCCATATTACTTACCTATTCTGGTAAGTATACTTGACCTGTCATTTGGCCTGCTCACCTTAGCTTCATCGACTTTTGTAGCTCCCTGCCTGTGGTGTTCTGGCCAATCTTGGGTTCGTCAGTCCACAAAGCTACTTCACACAAGAGAAGCCTCAGCTCACATCTGACCCATGAATTTAGAACCTGTCCCAACTTAGACTGGACTAGTCTGCTTCTATAACTGTTAGATAGTTTCTTAATATAGAATTCTTTCTCTCTTCGTGTGTGTGTGTGTGTGTGTGTATCACTGGTCTTGCTTCTCTAGAGAACCTAGTCGAAGATACATGGGATCACATGAAAAGGGATTGATTTAATGGCTGTCTGACTCTCATGGGGTTTGGGAGCACGGGAAGGCACATTTCAGTTGGAGAGAACGGAGTGGACTTGGCTGAGATTCATCAGCTTTAGTGACACAAAGTTGGGGAAATGTTTTTTCCCCAGGAATACTTGTGGTAAGAGAGCAGGAACAGACCTCTTGCTGTCCAACAACTGGGGTAGTTAATATTCCATTAACAAGGCCATTACAACTCCTGAATAGAAATATACTTCATCTTAAGGTGCAAAGCCTACTTCTAAGTGAGGTATAACAGCTGAATAAGCACACGTGCTGATTTATGTCCATAAAACTTAATTTATTAGCAATGTCTTAATTGTGATGGTTCATACAGTCTCTCAGCCATTAGCAAAATCCTCTAAAAGCTACTGATGAGAATAATATGCCCAATAAATGGGCTGAGCTGCACTTTTCCCACTTTGGAGGCTATAGACTTGCTAATAAGTTTGGGCTGGTCTTTTAATGGAGTGACTGAATGAGTGGGCAGCTGCATCTATGGCATGTGATGGCTGGTGGCCTCATTCTGCATCTTGGGACCAGGCGCATAGTGGAGCCTTAAGGGATGTGTGATACTTGGATAGATGGAGACACTCGGAGAAGCAAGGGTCATGGCGTTGCGTTCTCCAAGGCAGAGCAAGTGTGGCACAGAGGCGGACCCAAGAGCATGCCAATGGCTTGTTCTAGAGATTAAGTCTGTGTTTATTTCACCCTTTCTATTCTTCTTTTCTTCTTTCTTTTTGCTCCTTTTCCCTCCCTTCATTTCTCTCTTTTTACCTACTTTAATCTTCCTTCCTAGAACATATCCCTGAGTTGAGCACTCACAGCAGCTTATTTGTATTTACATGTCTGTTTGGATGTTACCAGGTAGACTCAGGTCTCTCGGACCTACTTCTAATACTTTGGAAGAACCAGTGTGGTAGAACTGACAAGCCTCGGGACCTTGAGGGGGGTGTGGGACTTATTCTGCACAAATCCATCTAGATCAGTGGTTCTCAACCTGATTGAACGATTCTTTCACAAGGGTCGCCAAAGACCATCGGAAAGCACCTAAATATGCCACAATATATAATTACATATTGTTTTGTGATTCATCACTATACTTTAATTATGTTCAATTTCTAACAGCGAAAAGGCATCCTGCATAACAGATATTTACATTCCAATTCATAACAGTAGCAAAATTACAGTTATGAAGTAGCAACAAAAATAATTTTATGATTGGGGGTCACCACAACATGAAGAACTGGATCAAAGAGTGGCCGCATTAGGAAGGTGGAGAACCATTGATTCTGATGAATGCAGGTGGCAAAACAGACTCTATGATCTTTCTCTTGTAATACCAGTGGTCAAAGAAAAGTTACATTGGGGCTGAGCCCCAGTGGCGTAGTGGTTGTGCGCGGGACTGCGGCCTACTGGGACGGAGGGTCAATTCCAGCAGTGGGGCTGGGCCTCCTACTCCCACCACCGGAGAGCAGTGATACGCGCCCCCCCCCCCCCCCAAAAAAAAAAAAAAAAGAAAGAAAGAAAAGTTACATGTGTTCTCTTTGCCTTCTCCCCACATTGAAATGATAATATCAGGTTCCTTGTGGTTAGGAGAAATAATTCCAGTGGTTGCTGCCAAATAGCTTAGAAGTTCTTCCTCCTTTCTTTCATGGACACTATTTTTTGAAAAGGACAAAAGGAAAACAATGATTTGAATAGATAACCTCCCAGTTGCCACTGTGGCAAGTTTGGTTACTGGGCATCCCGCTGGTAGAGAAGTGCCACGCCTCCCCGAGCGATGGTATTTCCAACCACCTCATACGCTTGTGCAAACTGGGTCAAGAAGAAGTGGTGTATTTGAATTATGGTGATGGTGAAGCATATTGAAAAATTCCATGGACTGCCTGAAGAACCACCAAGTCTTGAAGAAGTACAGTATCATTGAATTGCTCCTCAGAAGTGAGGATAATCAGGCTTTGTCTCACAAACTTTGGACAGGTCACTGGAGAGACCATCCCTATGAAAGCACATCGTACTTAGTATGAAGGTCAAGTAAAGTAGAGGGTCGGCAAAAAGAGGGAAGATGCTCTGGGAGATGAATTGACGCAGTGGTTAAAACTCATGCTTCGCAGCAGTCGTGAGAATGACACATGTCTGTGTATCATTCTGTTATACACACACCTAACAACAACAGCAACAAGAACAGGGATATCAGAGAACCAAGGGGTTCAATACTTTTGGAATCAAATATTGTGCTTCAAAGCAACTTCACTACTGTTTCTACCGAAGGTGCTGGTTTCAGTCAGCTGAATTTTTTTCTTAAGCTATTTTTGGAGTTGATGAATGGATTCCTGCCTACCACCATCCAATACTTTTTTTTAACTAAACAATGCTGTTGGGGGGTAGGGCGGGGGTGGAGAAAGAGAGCGAAAAGAATCAGCAACATAAAGGACAGATACTAGTTTTGAGATACTGTCAAAATCCTGTTGTAATGCTTTTACCCCAAATCTTTTTTTTTTTTGAGATATACTTTAAATACAATGTAGTTGATACATTTTAAGCAGGTTGGTGATTTTCAAATAAACGCTATCTACACACACCCATTTAATGACCCTACCAGTTAAGATATAAAACATTTCCATCTGCCCAGAAAATTTCCTGGGGCCCCATGCTAAGGGACAACCAGGTGACCACAGTTCTGATTTCCATCACTGCAGATGAGGTGCTCTGGTGCACAGTGGTTAAGTGCTCAGCTGGAAAATGGAAGATCCTCTGTTCTAGTCCACCAGCCGCTCCATAAGAGAAAGGTGAGACAATCTGCTTCCTTAAACACTTAAAGCTGTGGGAGCCTGATTGAGCAGTGGTGCTCTGTCCTGTAGGGTCAGCACGAGTTAGAATTGATTTGACAACATTTTTTTGGGGGGGGTGCAGGATAGTGATTAATTTTGCCTGCTCTAGAATTTCATAGGAGTGGAATTATACAGTACATATCTTTATCTTTGCCTGGAATTCTTTGACTCAGTGCAATTATTTTGAGATTCACCTAGGTTGTTCTATATTTTATTGCTGGATACTAGTCTATGGTATAGACATACCACAATTTGTTTATCCATTCATTCACTGCAAAGTATTGGGTTGTTTCTAGTGTTTGGGGACATTATGAGTGGCATGAACATGTGTGTAGAAGTCTGTGTAAGAGAGCTATGCTTGTGTGTTCAGACCAACTTAAATGTCTCACTCGCTGTCACCATGTTGATCCTGATTGTTTTGTAATCCCACATCAGGACTCGATGTCTTTTCATACTTTCTCGTGAAAGAGCATCCGTAAACATGTGATTTGCCTGGCCTACATAGTCCCAGCCGAGGTTGAGCAAGGCTGTGCTCTGTCTTCTTCTTCCAGGTCTCCTTCTGTAAACAAGTATTCATTTTGTGAACTATTTAGTGTTTTGCTGTTCATATTCTTGTGCCTTTTCTTGATGAATTTCACTGCTTAAAATTATCCCTGGCATTCCCACCCAAGAAGGCTGTGCTGTGCCTGATGGCAGAAATACCTGTTAGATAATCTTCATCCAAGTACCAATTACAGTGCTGTTGGCCATGAGTTCAATATAACTGAGTCAATAATAAAGTATGTCCATTGATCGCTTCTCGGCCTTTTGGCTAAGATCAAGTGTAAAGTATGTCCATTGAAAGGAAGACAACATTTGCTCATCTGTACTCCTGGAAAGTGCTAAAAGAACACATAAGCATAAAGAAAACAATAATCTGTACAGCTAAACAATTTCAAATGAAACTCTTGAACAGAGAAAACAAATTATAATTTAGCCTAGAAAACCTCATTGTTGATCCAAACTCATAGTGAACCTATAGGATAGGAAACATTGTGATATACACAAAATATTGGAACTGTCAAGGATCTAATTTTACTTAGGTCCACAAGTATTAATGGTAGGTACCTTGTATCAGGTTGAAGAATTTTCTTTCAGTCTTAGTTCATTGAGAATTTCTTTTTCAGTCATAAGTTGTTGCAGTCATTAGCCAACATTCCTAGTGATTTAGTTTATTTTTCTTTATGCTAAAATTAATCATTAGTATACCAAGAAAGCGTTGCATGGGAAAAGACCATCATATAAAAATTAAAACCTCTAGATTACTATAAGAAAATAGGAGTAGACATTTGGATAGTCCTTTCTAAGTATGATCCAAAAATAGAAATCATAAAGAAGATAGTTATTATATAAAAAGTATAAAGTGATATTCTAAAGATATCAAAGATATAGAAGAGTAATTATGACTTGATTAGAAATGTATGTCATAAGTATTATAGAATAAAGAGCAGTTGTCCTGAAAAAGTGCCTATTATACATATTAATAAGAAATATTGGGGGCTGAGCCCCGGTGGCGTAGTGGTTGTGCGCGGGACTGCGGCCCACTGGGATGGAGGTTCGATTCCGGCTCCCAGGAGCAAAGGCTGGGACTCCTACTCCCACCACCTGAGGGCAGTGATGCCTAAAATAAAAAAAAAAAAAAAAAAGAAATATTGGGACATCTCAGAGATAAATAGACAGAGGGCATGAACAAGCAGTTTATACAAGATATATAAATTACAAAAATATGAAGAGATGCTCAATCTTAACAACAAAATAAATAGAAATCAATAAGTGTTAATTTCTTTTTAATCCAATTGGCAAAGGTTAACAAAACTAACGATATTCGGTGTCAAGGAGGGTGTAAGAAAATTTTCATATTACTTATAGGAAAGCAAATTGGTATGACATCATCGGAGAACAGTTGTCAAATATTTATCAAACACCTTAAACATGTGCACACTCTTGGACCCCAGAGTTCACTTTCAGGAGTTTATTATAGAGCAACAGTTGAACAAGTGAGAAAAGATTCCTATAGACAGACACTGTTGCTTGTTGATAATAATCCACATTTGGTTACACCCTCTCTTAATTACCTGGTGCTGCTGTAATAGGTAGTTTCAATAAACAGAAATGAAGTTCCTCACATTTAGGAAGCAAGGGGTCTGAATTCAGGCCACTAGCTTTGGGGGAGGCTGTTTTTTATCTGGGTCGGCTCTGGGGGAAGGACCTTGTCTCTTTTCAGCATAGGTAGATCTGGAATGTCCTGGCTCCTAGGTGATTTTCATGTGGCATGGCACCTGTCTTCCTCCAAGTGGGTTTTTTTCTCCCTGGCTTCATTTACAACTTTTATAGCTCAAGAGAGATTGGTTCAAGGCACACCTACACTAATACTGTCTCAATAATGTATCAAAGAGAACTTGATCCCTAATTTGGATATTAACCACAAGTATAGTCATATATTGTGGGGGGGGGGTAAACATAATTCTATCTAGAGCACCACATAAGTATTCTTCAGTCAGGACCTGATTAAGTAAGTGATTAAGCCAGAGGCTTAGCAAGGAATACTGTGTAACTATTTAAATGAACCATTCGGAACTATGTTTATTCAAATGGAAAAATGTCCTTTGTGGAACTAAAGACAGAATTTGCAAGTGCTGCCCTAGGCCCCCCCCCCCCCTTTTTGGGGGTTTTCTAAAAGGACAAATGAGTATCCACATGTGGTATCCAATAAGATAGTATTCAATATTGACTGATTAAATATTGAAATAAAAAAAACCCCAAAGCTCTAGATGTCTTTGTAGCAAAGTGTTAAAAATGTCTATTTGTGGATAGGAGGTTAGCTGATTTTTTTACCTTCTCTGTTAATTTCTGAAGAGTTTAAACCATTTTAAAACAAGCATGTTATTTGTAGAGTGAAAAAAAACAACAACCAGAAAAGCCATGTATTTTCCAAGGAAACAAAAGAATCAATAGGGTTTAATGAATCACTGGCCATGAGGTGTTAAGGATGCTGATCTATATAGGTTCTGTTTTCATTCCAGAGAGAGCGCCTGGGAAGAGGAGTGGGGAGAAGGAGGAGGAGAGTGGTTACATTTCCCGCCTGTTATGTCTAGGTTGGTGGTGGGATCTCTAGCTCCAAGAAAGAGACTGGAAAACAAGTTAGTTCCTATGAATAATAACCCTTGGGTCAACTGCCAAGATGTGGTTGTGATAGTCACTGCAGCGAATGCCCTTACTACCCAGGAGAGAGAGTAGTGAGGAAAGGATAAGGGTTGGGGGAAGGGTGAGGAGGGACTCCTATAAACTTGTATTATGGATTTTTCTAATATCTGTAAGAGTTCCTAATAAAATGATAAAAAAATTTTTTTTAAGTCTATAGGATTTTTTCCCCCCAGGAAATGAAGCAGAAAAGGAACAGGAAGTGCAGAAGGGGGAGAACCTGTGGAGTAATGTCCTAAAATAATGGGGCCCAAAGCCTTTGAAGGTCAGGTTCGGTGAGAGTTGAAAAGTATCCAGTGGATTAGGTAACAAAAAGGGACCCATGGCTTTGTTGTGAGTGCTCTCACTGAGCGGGTAGGCATGGAAATCATAAAACAAAATGAACTGAGTGGTAATTGCAAAGTGAGTTGGGGGCAGTAAAACCAAACAAAACCAACCAACCAACCAACCAACCAACCAAACAAACAAACACTCCAGTACATGGAGTCTACTTCTACTCAGCAATCCTGCATAAGGTTTCTCAGTCTCTCAACCTTTGCGGGTGTAGAAGCCTCATCTTTCTGCTGTGGATCGACTGGTGGGTTTGAACTGCCTACCTGGCAGTTTGCAGCCCAACGCCTAACCCACAGAACCACCAGGTAAGTGCATTCAATTCTCCAGAGAGGCTTCGCTGAGAAGAAAAGAAAACCCAGGATGCAGGGCCAAGGAAGACTTTTTTTTTTTTTAACTTGACTGGGAGAGATCTAGTCATATTCATAGCCTCAGAGGAAGGGGCCAGCCGAAAGGGAATCAGTGAAAGACACCAGGAGGAGAGCATGGCACCGGGCGTGGGTCACAATAGGTTAGGAAGGCATGAAAGCCATTGTGCCCAGACCATGGGGACAGCCCACGTCCACCCTGCGGGGAAGCAAGGGACGAGAGCGGGTGTGCGAGCAGTGGCGGTTCCAGCCCGAGGGCAGTCCTGAGAGGTGGTTGGTGCGCGCTGCTCTCCCTCTTGATCGGGTTTCATCATGCCCTGCGACCGGAGAAGCTGGACTTTGAAGGTTCCCGCTTGATGAAGTCGGCTTGACGCAAAGCAATCATGAAAGTTGCCAATGGAGAAGGTGGCAGGAATCAGCCCGGGTGTCAGATTCACTCAAGCCCTTGTGTGCAAATAGATAATTACGTAGAAGGCGTCTCCGCCAGGCGAGAGGACCGAGATTCTGCACGTGCCTGAGCCGGCACGTGTTTAAGATTTCCAGGATACAGATTTCCGAAATAATGATTCTAATAAACAGTGGTTATCTTAACTTTATTTTCAGGCCATAAAACACATCCTTTGATAAATTATTTCGCCGTCTATCCCCAAGTGCACCTCTCCATGCCAGTTTCCCCTCCCCCGGCCGCCAGGCGCCCGAGTGGCAGCTCCATATATTATTCATTGCAATCAAATAAGACACAGTGGTGCCTCAGTAAACTTGCTTTTCATATCAGAATTGCTCTTATTGAGTAATACACACTGCAGACCCCAGCTTCCAGCACCAGGCCTGAAATGAGCAATTCTCTCATTGTAATAATGTGCCTCTGTCATCTCCTTATTATCAGCATGATAAAAGATGAAATATTCACAGATGCTGCCCTCCTAACCTGATCACAGCTTGATATTTGAGCTTTGGAAATGAGTTTTATAAGCTTTAATATACTCCTTGGCGGAGTGACCCCTGAAATTAAACATTATTACAGAGCGGATATTTAAAAAGCTGGGGCCGCAAATTACATCAAAATGAAAATATTAAGGAGTATTACGAATATACCAAGTGGGAGCTCACAGCTCTGGGAGCCGTGGAAGCTGGAGAGCTCCACACGTGGGTGTCAAAAACATCAGAAAAAATAATAACAGCAGAGACACCTTGACTTCGGTTATTTTATACTTAGGACTAAACGAAATTATTTGAATGGATTCCCCACCCCCACCCCTCCTTTTCTCCTGTAGGCTAGCTTTCTAGGAGGGAGGAGAAAAAAAAAAAAAGCCCATTATTCTCAACTTTAGGTTCCTAATACATTTCACGCTTGGTTTAAAGAGGCACCTTCCTCCTTTCCTTTCTTTTCCTGGTGCATGGGTAAATAAAATACCTAAATATAATGAAACCAAACCTGACGCTAAGGAAGAAGTGAGCAAACACGATGAGAAAGAGCCCCTGGATTCAATTTCCCCTGCGATTGGCACTCTGATGGACAGGCTCCGGGTCACCCGTTGCTGCTGCGGGGAAACAGGCAGGGGAGGTAAAAGGGTCCTCAGTCTGCCGCGGAACGAGGTAGCTTCCAGAACGGGCACCTTGAGAGGCCCAGGAGCCCTGCCCTGTCTGCTTGAACCCCAGACAGGACTTGCTGGTCTGGTGATGACCACTGGGCTTGGTATTATGTGTGCTGGCCAGCAAGGACTGGTTTAATGCCAGATGCCCTGGGTGTATTGAAAGTTCCATGAGGACAGGGCTGGTTGCTGGCTTCTTGCCAGCTGTATTCCCAGCATTCACCCCAGGGCTCAAATACCGTTGTCGTTATGGCCAGCAAGGTGTCCTCTAACACAGTAGAACAAAATTCTGCTTGGTCCTGCACCGTCCCATGATGCATGCAGACTGGGCTGTTAAGATCCATAGGCCTTTTATTGTTTTTTTTTTTTTTGAAGTTGATCACCAGATCTGTCTTCCTGGTCCATCGTAGTCTGGAGACTCTGGGGCACCTGTTGAACGTCATGGCAGGCACATGAAATCCCCCCACCCCCGTAGACTGGATAAATGGCCCTCCCATGTGTGCTGGGCTGCTGCCTGGGACGTGGGGGAAACGTTCTCAAGTCTTCTCTTTAGTGTTTACCTGAGGCTACGAAACTGAGTTGGAACTCACACTTGGAGGCTATGGCCGTCATACTATTTTTCTCTTCTGTTGTCCCTTTGGAGCCTGCATTTCTTGAGCTGCATAATTGGAGGCCTGACAGTCAACATGGTGGCTGCTGGTAGGATCACATCGGAAATTAGATGCCCATTGCCACCCTCCCCCTTCGTTTTGCCCCTGCCTCTGAGAAGGTACAGATGGATGGATACATTTTAAATGATCTCTCTCTTTAAAAAGAAACAACGAAATAAAAATCCTTCCAGTCAATGGTACATCAATGTATGTGCCAGGTTAAAATTTTTTAAAAATCATGAACTTCAAATGTATGTCTGTGGTAGGATAAGGGAAAAGAAATCCTGAAGCACAGGGATTAAAAAAAAAAAAAATTAAGGCTGAGCCCCGGTGGCGTAGTGGTTGTGCGCGGGACTGCGGCCCACTGGGTTGGAGGCTCAAATCCAGCAGCCAGGCTGCGCCTGCTACTCCCACCACCAGAGAGCAGTGATGCACCCCCCCCCCCAAAAAAAAAATGGATGTGGGGATTCCCCTAACCATCACCAGCAGCCCAGGTAACAAAATTTATGCTTCTGAAATCTCTTGATGTTGATTCCGCACGTAGAGCAATAGAGATGCCCTACATGTGCCACTCAAAGACAGAAACCCTGTTAGATGTGGGGATTCTAGACTAGCTTTGTTTATTTCTAGTTGTGAGATCTTAGGCAAGTTATTTAGCCTCTCTCGCACTCACCTTACTTGTAAAACAGGGCAGAATGGAAATGCTTGTCCTATCTGTCAACTCTGTGTGAAGGAATTAAAAAATATTAAAAACAAAATATAAATATTAGAAGAGAAGGGAAAATTTTAAATTCTTTTCAGATCTATGTGAAAGCCCAAAAGGAACTCAATAAATTATTATAATAAAAGTGAGAGTTGAGAAGAGAAGTCCTAAGCAGAATATGGTGAAGAAATTAGATAGTGCCCGACTACTAGATAAAATAACATCAAGCAGTCATCTAAGTGAGATGTCAATTAAGTCCACTCATCTGTCACTAGAGGATTGTGAAGCATCTAATCTGAAGCCAAAGGAAGGATTAGTGTCAGGGCCTGAAGTGTGAGAATCTGGTTTGCAAAAGCCTGTGAATGACAGTGGGAGTCCAACAGCCATTTGTGGAACTACATAGAAAATAAATCTCTGGAGAATTCCCTCTACCCACAATTGAGGGTTGGAGGAAAGTGGTGAATACAGAAGATCAAAGGCATAAATCAGACTTGAACATGAAACTTTGTTGTACATATTAGGGAGTATCCCAGACGTGTTAGGAAATTGGGGGTCACACTTTTGAAGTTGTGTTATATATATTTTTCATTTTTTGGTACATGTAACCCAGGACTGATAAACCGATACAGTTAACAAGTAGAATAAGGGTTTCCAGAGGAGGCAGGTACAGTGGTGGTGGCAGCGGGGGGTGGGAGGGGTGGGGATGGGCAACATCAAGGTGTTCATGTAGAAAGGGAATGTTTGGCAACTGATTGTGGTAGCAAATGTACAATTCTGCTGGATGTGATTGAACTATGGAATGACATATGTATTGATTCCAAGTCATTAATAAATATTTTTAAAATGAGATTTCAGCAAGGTTGTTGAATACAAAGTCAATAAACAAAAGTCAACTGAAGTTTTACACAGGTCAGTTGAATAATTTAAATTTAAAGTATGCTATTATTATGTAATAGTATATTTAATAATTTAAATGTAAAATACCCCACTAGCAATGACAATATAAAAAACATCTAAGTATAAATATAATAAAGTCTATGCAAGTTTTTTAATGGAGAAAATGAGACATTTTTAATAAAAATATTCAATGAAGACATAAGTAAATAAATGCGATGTGCCAAGTGTTCAGGCAAAATATCTGATACTAAAAAAGATATTAGTTCTTCAAAATGCTCTCTTGATTCAGTACAACCCCAAGTCCATTTCCATCGGAGTTTCTGTAGAAGTTGACAAGCTAATGCTTACAGTTATCTAGTATAGCAAAGGGCCAAGGTCCTTTTAAAGAAGAAGTATAGACTGGGGATTTTCTTTCCTTACCATCTAGTGAGCTTTATTTTATTTTATTTTTTGTGGGCTTCACTGCCTCTGGTGGTCGTGGACGCTACCCAGTGCTGCTCCTGAGAGCCGCTGCTGGATTTGAACCGCCCAGCCTGCGGGCCACAGTCTGGCACTCAACCATGTATGCCACCGGGGCTCAGCCCAAGCTTTATTCTAAAACTATAATAACTAAGACAGTGGTAGAGGAACAGGGAAGTGAAACATTGTGGGAGGTCCCAGGAACAAATCAGACAGACATGAAAATTTAATTCTTGATGGAATGGACATTGAAAGTGGTGGGAAAATAACGAACCAATTCACCTACCAAATAAAACCAAAAGGAATTTGCCATCAGTCTATTCTGAGGCAGCCCCATATGTTGCAAGGCAGAACGTCACACTGCAGGGTTGTAAGGCTGTGAGCTTCAGAAGCAGCCTTCCCGGCATTTCCACAGAGGAGGCAGTGGGTGGGTTCCCATGCTCAACCTTCAGTGGGTAGCTGGGCATTTACCTATTTGTGCTTTCCAGGGATGGCTGTTCCATCAAAATGCTGGGGAAATTGACTAACCCTAGTGGGGAAAGATGGAATTTAGCTCTCACCTTACAGCCCACTCAAAGATAAATTCCCAATAGATTAAACAATAGATATCAAGGGAGAAAAACAGGTATTTTTTGGAAGACCTGGTAGAATAGCTTCATGATGCTGAGGATGTGTGTACATAAAGAAAAACGGTGATGAACTTGACTGCATCGAAATGAAGAACTTGTCCATCCAAAGACACCATCAAATAGCCCAAACCATTGCTGTCGAGTCTCTTACAACTTTTCTGGAAATCCTACATGTTACAAAGCGGCACTACTCCAGAGGGGGTGCTGGGCTATAAACGTTTGGTAACAGATCAATAGACTTGGACTGACCATCTTTAGGTTAATAGTCAAGCCAAATCAATTGTGCCATAAAATAAAGAGAGCGAAAAGACAAGTCTCACTCTGCAAGGAGATATTTGTGACATACAACCAACAAAAGGTAAATACCCAGATAAAATACAGACCAATTATATTAAAATAGTGTCCAAGACACATAAACAGATATTTTTCAGAAAAGGAAACAGGAACATGAAATACACATATGAAAAGACGATTTCATTGAAAAGCAAGGAGCTGCACATTAAAACCACAGGGTGATACCCTAAAATATTCACCAATTACCAAAATGAAAAATATTGATAATGTCATCTAACTCTGTCTCCCAAGCAACAAGGTAGGGAGACTACCTAGTGCTCACAAACCATTTTTCACCTCCTTTATGTGTCCATCTTCAAAGTCTCTAAGACAGAGAAGCTGGGGGTTAAATTTCAAGATTCTGGGAGAGGGAGATGATAATTGAGCTGCTACCACAAGACACAGTGCTAAAATCACTCCCAGTCCACAGGCAGTCCTACAAGAGTGATGAGTCAACCTTACTGGAAATTCAAGTCAAGATAGGGGAGGGGCTCATATATGTCTCAGAGAAGGCAATTACATTTCTGCTTTTGAGTTAACCAGGAGATGCAACCTCCTATGGGAGAAAAGAATTCTTAAAAATGGTTACAAAAAGCCTAAGTCCAGGGTGGTGGCGCTGCGACTAGAGGGGCAGGTTCAGGTGAGGGGCTCTAAGGCTGTCAGGGGGAGGCATGATCCCTCGTGGGGGGCTGGACACCACAGAACCCTGGTCACTGTGGAAGGGGGTTGGCTCTCAAAGAGATACTCACCCCTGTCCCGTCCCGCCTGGGGGCTGGTCCTGCTTGCAGAGCTAGGTCAGTGGGCGCCTCTCTTCTTGAGGCGGTTCACCTCCCCATCCAGGAAGTTTCCTCCAGAAAGTCGCAGAGATGGGGATCTGGGTGAGTAGACCCCACAAACTCACGCAGTCCAAGAAGGGCTGGCTTGAGGGTCCGGTCCAGGGCCAGGGCAACTGCCTCGGCATCCGGGGTTCTGCCCCACTCACGTGGGCACGTCCTGGAGGAGGGCAAGGCCGCCGGCTGGCTCTGCAGCTACCAGAGCCGCTCGGCCACTAGCGCTTCGGCGGCATAATTCTGATGGATCTGAGAGCTTATGATTGGTTGACGTCTGGACATTTCTACACACAAAATAAAAGTGTTAGCTGGTTCCCCTAAGGAGGGAGGACCCAAAAGATGGTTCTGGAGTGACGCCTGGAAAGGGACTGGGAGGGTGGTCAAAGGATGGAGGTCTGGTCCAGCGAAACCCTGTTGAAGCAAGACACAGACTCATCCAACGGCTGCAGGGGGAGCTTGAAGGTGCTAGTTTTTAACCAGAGTTATGAGTACATCGAATGTCATGTTGTTGTTATTCTCATTCAAACTACACACATATATTATAAACTGTATTTTATGAAAACAGAACATCAGAGCTCAGAGGTGGGAAGCAATTTGCTCTGAGGAAAAAGTAGAGCCACCACTGAAATTGTCTGTGGGGCTCATGGATAACACTTTTGACTGTAGCCCCCTCTCTCCATTACACAGACATGTGCATGACAGCCCACTTCTTCCTATGCATCGGTCTCCTCTGTGGTTCAGGAGGCTCATTTATGAAGCCGTATTTCCAAATAGGTCCGTGTTATCGTGCTTCAACCAGTCATTAGGAGATGACATTGAAATTCAAATATAGAATGCACTGGTCATTAGCAAAAGGATCCTGGCTTCTTGAGTATCTATAAAATGCCAGAAAGAGCTACTGGGAATGCTGATATCAGAAGTTACTCTGGGGGTAATGTTGTTCAATCTGCCATTTAATCCAGGAGGACATCAAGGCCTAGGGGTCATCTCGAGATTTACCCAAGACCATAGAGCCAGGAACTGGGAGAGCCAGATCTCTGTAAACATACTGGCATACTGCAACAACATCCTTCCATTCTTAGCTTCCGAAGAAAATTCAGAATCTTGGCGAATAAATTGTATGTTTACACACTGGTTATTAGGGCTATGACCTGGGGTGGCAACAGCACAAAGATGCTCCGAACCATTCTATTTTTAACTCCATTCTAGAACCTAGAATCTAGGCTATGCCCTACATCTTGGCTACTAAGAGTATTTACTGACTCAGCAAATACTGGCTCTTGCCTATCCAGTGCAAAGCACAGAATGCCTGGCATGGGGCTGGGCAGGCAGGCAGAAGTGAAGAACAAAGAAGCTCTGCTTTCAAAGAATTGAGACCCGGTGGCATTAGGTGAAGGAAGGCAAATCAAGACTTGCTGTAAAGGCAGTGTGTCAGTTTTTCATTACTATGGTACAAATGAGCACAAATGCAGTGACTTCAAACGGCACATATTTATGATCTTGCAGTTTGTAGGTTAGAGGTAGGTTAGAAGTCTAACAGATCAATTGGGGTTAAAGTCATGGTGCAGCTAAGGCCATGTTCCTTTCCCGAGGCTCTAGAAAAACCCCTTCTGGCGGTCGTACACACTCCTTCTGGTGCCCCTCCCCCCACACCTTCAAAGTCAGCCATGTCGTACCTCTAACCAGTATTCCATAGTTGCATCTTCCTGGGGGTTTTTTCTGTCTCTTTTTTCAATTTTAAAGAAGAACATTTTCCGAAGAAAATGGAGCCAGGTTGTTGTGGTTCTGTTACTCACTGGAGTGCAATCAGAAAGGTCAGTAGTTCAAAAACTACCAGCCACCACCTTGGGAGAAACACGGGACTTCCTACTCTGTAATGAATTACAATTTCAGATGCTTAACAGACGCAGTTCAACCCTGTCCTAGAAATCCCATCCACTCGATGTCAGTGAGTTTTTGGTTTTTGTTCTGATTACATTAGACACACCTGCAATATGCAAGATGATCCCCCTATCTGCTGACTAGTGACCTTTATTCCCTCTGCTGGAATCAATGATCTTTGTCACACTCCGCAATATAGTCACAGATTCCTGAGATTAGGATTTTGGCATATTTGAGGGCTCAATCTTCTGCTCACTACATGGCATGCATGACAATTTCCTGCAACAATTTTTCACCTAAGTAGAGTTCGCTGGACAAGTGGAGCCCAACACCAATAAACATATCCCCAAACACTTCTAAATCATCCCTATTTGGGTGCAAATGGTTTGCATTCAGTTACCAATCAAAAGGTTGGTGGTTTGAAGCACCCCAGCAATGCAATGGAAAAAAGAGTTGGTGGTTCCCTTCTAGAAAAATTATAGCCCTTGAAAACCCTAAGGAGTGAAGTTCTACTCTGTATCATGGGGAGGGGGGGTCTCCGTGTATTGGAGTCTTCTTCTGATGAGGGGCTTTTGATTTGTCTTCCAATTAGTAGATTTGCCTGTTTCAACATTTACCTAGAGGTTTGCTTAGTACAGTTATCAGACCAGAGTGGCAAGTATGATACATGCACAGAAGTTGGGGGGGGTACAGGTATAGATGAAAAAGACATGAGTTTTTAATCAGTTGAGATTTAATGCATATATCACATCATTCCTTATTTCAATCACATCAAGTAGAATGGAACAATTGATATCACAGTTTCCAAATATTCTTTTTCTACATGGACTCCTTGACATCGTCTCCCTTTTACCCCACTGCCACCACTGGACCCCCTTCTCCACTTATCTTACTTGTTGTCTCTATTGGGTCATCAATCCTAGGTTTCATATACTGAAAAATTGAAAAGCATATAACAGCTTCGAGAGGGTGGCTTCCATTGACATAACGCCTCCGAGGTACACTCTAATATGATCAAACAAAACTGAACAAAGCATTATAAACCAAAAGAGACAGAAAAGTTTGGGAATCAGATCAGGTCTAGTCTGCATCATAGGAGGGGGAGGATCTGTTGACCAAGTTTTAATTGTTCAGGTCAGATTTATTCCTTTGACCGTTCACACTCCTCTTTCCCAAGCACTCTGCTTAGTGACCACTTTCTTCTCATCCCTCAACTTTAGATAGGGGAAGTTTATTTCCTACGTAGTTCCACAAATGAATCTCGGTTTCCCACTGTCATTCATTGCCTTCTCCACACTGGATTCCCACAATTTAGGCTCTGATACAGATCCCTCCTTTGACTTTAGACTCTATGGAGACCAATCCTTCAGTGACGGATGATGGTGTGCTTCTTCCATGTGGACTTAGCTGACATCTCATTTAGATGGCTGTTGGCTTGGAGACAAGCTTTTAAGACTCTAGACGCTAAGAACAAATCAAAAATAAAAATAAACAAAAGACCCTGGATGCTATATTATCTGAAAGCCGGCAGGCACCATTTAATTTCTTCTTCACTAACAAGAAGGGAGTGCAACAGAGCAGCAAGGGTAGCAAAGCAACAAAGCCCCCGGGGAATTAGAAAGTTAGACTTTGGACTCTGGGGACAGGGCATGGCACTGCATCAGACCCAATAGGAAAACATTCATAAGGGTCAGAAGACAGACCTAGAACTATTCATACACTACTTCCCCCCATGTTTATCTATATGAATTAAGCAGGATAAACAAAGCTGAGGAGAAAACAATGGACTCAACAGTTCCCGGGGAACAGGGGCATGGAGGAAGTGGGAGAAAGGGAGGAAGGAGCCAAGAAATCTCTGGACAAGGGAAGCACACAAGATCTAAATTTGATGGCAAGGAGGGCATAGAATGCCTGGTGGGTTTGATCAGCAAAGAGGAAGTACAGAGAGTCGAATGAAGGTTGAACATGACAGTGGGACAGAAGGAAAGTAGAAGGAAGTAATAGAAAGAACTAGAAGGCAAAAGTAATATATAGAGGTATAAACATAGGCAGGTACATATATGAATATATACCAATAGGGATATAGGTCTATGTACATATGTTTATCGTTTAAGGTAACAGACAGACCTTGTGCCTCTCCCCAAGTCCTCCCTCAATACAAGAACACTTTGTTCTAATAACCTGGCATTCTGTGATGCTCATTTTTCTGACGTGATTGTTGAAGACAAAATGGGCATAGAAGCAAGTATGATGAAGAAAACTGACGGTGCCTGGCTATTACAAGACACAGCATCTGGGGTCTAAAAGGCCTGATGATAAATAAGCAGCCCTCTAACAGGGAAGCAACAAAACCCGTGAAAGAAGCACACCACCTGTGTGATCATGAGCTATCTGCAGGATCAGGGATGAGGCATCAGAAGACCCAAAACAAATAACCATATTGATGTGAATGAGGAGGGTCAGAATGGAGACCCAAAGCCCATTTGTAGACAACTGGACCCTTCACAGAAGGGTCACCAGAAAGGGATGAGCCAATCAAGATGCAGCATAGCACCCACGAACCACACAACATTCCTCTCGTTCTTTAATCCTTTCTCCCCCCACTATCATGACCCTAGTTCTACCTTACAAATCCAACAAGGCCAGAGGACGTACCCTGGTACAGAAGAGAGCTCACCACACAGGGAATCCAGGGCAGATAAACTCTTCAGGAGCAATACTGAAAGTAGTGATACCATGAGTGTAGGGGGCAAGGTCAGGGTGGAGGGGGAGGGGGAACTGATAACAGTGATCAGCATACAACCCCCCCTTCCTCCCAACCCCTGCCACCAGGGGGACAAATAGAAGGAACTTGGGTGAAGTGAGACAGCGGATGGTGAAAACTATGAAAGTAAAAATAATTTATAAATTATCAAGGGTTCACAAGGGTGGGAAGGTGGACGAGAAAGAGGGTAAAAAAGGCGCAAATACCAAGGGCTCAAGTAGAAAGAAAATGTTTTGGAAATTATGATGGAAAAGATTTGTAAGAGCCACTCCCACCAATAAAATGATTAAAAAACGAAAAGAAAAGAAACGATAATAGCAGCATGTGTACAAATGTGCTTGAGACAATTGATGTATGGATTGTTATAAGAGCAACAAAACTATTTATTCAAATAAAAATAAATTAATAAGACAAAGTATTTGTCACATTTTGCTATAGCACCTGTATCTTCTGTGTTTCCTTCTTGAAGGGGAGTATTGAACAATTAGTTCTTTTTCCCCTCCACCCTACCCCAAACAACTAGTTCTTAGGATATAAGAACTAATTGCTCTTAAGTTGGTGCTAGGATTTAGTGTGAGCCCCAAACCCATTCCTTTTGTTTTTAATTTGCAACTCGAGAGTTAATACATATGTCATACATTCCATGGTTCAATCAAGTTAAAAAGAATTGTAAAGTTGCTTCTGTAATTAGTCTTCTAACACACTTTCCCTTCCTTGACATCATCTCCCTCTTATCTCTCCCAGTCCTTTATATGCCCTGCCCCCTGAAGTCCTTATTAAGTTTGCTTTCTCTGTAGGCTCAATGTTCCTGGGTTTCATTACTGAAAAACAGAGGAAGAAATAACACAGCTTCAAGAGAGTGACCCCCAATGGCGACACACTTCTGTGATGCATTCTAACATGGACCAGCATAAGCAAAGCCTAATAGAATGACCATCGCAGGATTGCCAGAACAATACATCTCTCAATAGAACATATAGCACATGGATGTAGCAAGACCTTGTTTGTCCACCAACCAACAGTCCAGCTGTCTTCTGCTTCCTCAGACATCATGTATTTTCTGACTGAAGTCCTCGGGTTGCAAGTATATGTGATGCAGAGTCCAGTTCACCCAGGGGCCTTCCCATATGGAGTTTCACTGATGCAGCTTCTGGAGTATGACATACACCCCGAAGATCCAGGATTCAGTGTCCCAGCATTCCACAATATCTGACCTGGGTTCCCAGGACAACCCCAAAGCCTCTAGTTCAAGTCTGTCCTCCCACAGCAAACCACTAAAGACAGTCCCCACCGAATGTTCCCCCAAACATCCTAGTCTCTCCTTCTTCCACCTGGAAGGCCACCCCTCTCTCACCTCCCCTCCCCTCAACAGATATGTACCTATGTTCCCCCAAACGCGACTGCCCCCTCTCCACTCTCCTGTGCTGCCCTTCCCATCAGCAAACCTCATCCATCTGACAGGTCTGTCTTCCTCTCTGGAGGACCTCACCCCAGGTCCACATAGCAGCAGACAGCATTCTCTCTGTGTTTCCCAACCTCCCCAAACATTTTATCTCAGCTATCGTGAGACACTCTCTGGCCAAGTGACCTACACTGTCTTACCTGGAACAGATGATGTAGTTCATTGACGCTGGTCTGGCTCTTTACCAAGTTGTCTGGTCTGCAGCCAACATACCGGGTGCCCAACAAGCTTGAACTTGTGCTTGTTCTGCTGCTTATTCCTCCTGCGGTGGACTCTTACCATATTCAGGCATGATTTTTGACCCTGAGAATGCTTTACGCAATCAAGTAGGCCTGTGCTAATGTAGTGCAGCCTGCAACAATGACCCCTGAGGGAAGCGGTGTAAAGCAATTTTTGATTGTGCTTATGACTTTGGGTGTCAGGAATTTGGAGAGCGCTCGGCTGGCCAGTTTTGGGTTTGAGGGCTCTCCTATGGTTGAGGTCAATTGGGGTTGCTGTCACCTGAAGGCTTGAGTGGGCTGTCTACCCAAGACGACCCCCTCCTGCCAGTAGCCAGGCTGAGCTCTCTACTGGCCTATCAACTGGAGCCCCTTCATGTGACTCCTCCAACACGGCGGCCTGTCTTTTATTTGACTTGACCTCAGAGCCAGCATGCCAAGAGAAACACATGGAAGCGGCAGGAGCTTTAGGATCTTGTCTCAGAAGTAACGGAGCGCATCGTTCACTATAGCTCTCTCAGACTCAAAGCTAAGGAATGATTCAAGCAACAGTGAGGGGAGGGTTTATTGTAGGGTGGGGCAGTTCTCACGAGAAGAGGATATGACTCAGGAAGACCCAGTGCCATAGAGTTAATTTTGATTCATAATAACCCCGTAACAGGGGCTGGTGACATACTGGTAGAATTGTTTAACCAGGGCTGTGAATACATAGATCTGAATGGAGTGTAATTGAATGGGACATGCACATTTTCAGTCACCTTTATATACTAGATACAAAAGGGAGGGAGTATTCCCCAGCCCCCTACCTCTTGATTTCATTGGTTTAAAAGCTCTGCCCTCAGAAGTCAGGTAACTCAGGGGGAGCGGTGAGCGCATGGTCCTAGTTCACCCCTTGTTTGCTCTCCATCTCCATTATGACTCCCACAAAGGAGCAAGTGTGTGAATGTTGATGGAGCAACGGCCATTGTAAATGAAATTGTATGGAGTGCTTCTGAGCTTCTGCATTTCTTTGCTCTCCACAGCCACGCCAAGAGGCAGGTATTCTTAGTATGCCCATTTTGCAGATGGGAAAATAGAGTCAGAGAGCACCAAGGGAGTTTGCGATGGTCCCACGGTTGGAAAATGAGGGAGCTGCAATTTGAACGTGGGTGGTCTGGCTCCAGAGCCCACACCCTCCACAATGGTCTTATGGGACAGGACACTAAATAGACCATTAGGGTTCACACTGACTGGTGCTACGGTCAGGGAAGGTGTGAGAGCCGGGGAGTGCCGGGGAGCCAGCAGAGAGCTGGGCGAGATTCAGGAAGTGTCTGAAAGAGGGGAGGGGTCTGAGGGGAGACCTGCAGGGAAGGCATCCTCGGAAAAGTGCCAGTATGAACAAATATCTGGAGGTGTGGAAGACTGTGCGCTGCATCTTGAGAAGTGCAGTGGGCTGTGTGCAGGTAGGGAGAAGACAAGAGGTGGGGGAGGCAGGATGGGGGGAGGCACCTCCAAGGTCTGAAATCCTAAGCTAGAGAGTTTTGGTGGCCTTCTCATGAGAATTATGGGACTTCCTCTTTTCCTCCCTGGAGGCTGGACGCATTCTTTCTCTGCTTGAAATTCCTGTTGACAAGTCACATGGAGATGAGTCCACCGCCACTGGATCCAGAAGACTTTCCACCCACCAACCTGTGATCTTCCTAAATCTGGCATCATTGCACGTGCTGTTTGAGGCTGAAGAAGAATTCATGGGCTAATATTGGATGTAGGGACCTCCTCTAGACTCACCTGGGATGTTTGCTTAATGTATAATTACTTCTTGTTATAAATTTCTCTCTCACACACAAAAAATTATGAAGATTATCTAAGCCCATCACAGCCGAGCATTTAAGTCAACGTGACACATGGCACATTGCTATGAAGTTGACTCTGAAAACAGAGCAGTCATTTGCATGGCCACTGTGTGCCTGCCTCTGTCCCTACCAAAGCCCAGCACAGCTGTGAATCAACGCAGCCAGGCTTAGAAGCACCTAGGGCATCCTATCCTTGGCCACGTGCTCAGAAGGGTGAGGCTGTGGGTGGGTGAGTGGGTGTTCTCAGCAGGGAGCACACCCATCAGCAGATATTTTTGAAGCTTCCTGCTGACAGGACACCCTCTCATGTCCTTTGGGAAAGAAAGTCACACAAGAATCCTCACTCTGTACTGGAGGTGTTCAGCTGAGGACTGAGAAAAGAGGATCCAGGCACCCACTTCAACTCAGGCTGCTTCTCACCGCTCGACTTTATGCGTTGTCTCTTTTGTAAGCCGTTTTCCTGGGGAAAGATGTCAGGGGCTGCATTTGTCATTTGGCAGGAGCTGCTGCTAGGATCCTCATGGATGGACATCAATACCTCACTCTGACCTACAATCTTGGGTAGCGTGGGTTCATCCGTTTAGGTATTCCCACCCCATTGTTCACAGCGCAGTTACCTTAAGATGACAGTTTGATGACATCCTTCTGATGGGGCCAATTCAATCCCACCCACCTAATTGGCCATGAAATATCAATGAGAAGCAATTTCAAAGTCCCCCAGGCCGGGAGAGAGCATGCGATGCTGACGTGCGGGCGCTTTCTAAACATACAAACATGTGTCTTTGTGTGTCCTGAGTGTCACTCAGAGAGCCAGTGCCCACCCTTGTATCCAGTACACTGGTGATCCCCTCTAGTTAATGCCTATACATACATCCTTATCTCTTTCACCAACACAAAACAGACTCAGGACTGCTGTCGTCTGTTGACCCTTACTGAGCACTGGTTGGGTGCTAGGCAGCACTGTAAATTCTCTTTTGAAAGCTTTCCATCAGGATGCTTATTCATATCTTAAGCCACTGAATCTAAGGTTCAAACACAGCTGGTTTGACTTCAGGGTGCTCAACTGTCTGCATACACTCAACAAGCATATATTACGTGCCTACTATAATTCAGGTACACGAGAGAAATGGTAAGTGAAACAGTCAGGGTCTCTTACAAATCATCAGGGCATGGCAGGTACTAGTCCATGACTCAAGTACAGAATTGCAAATGGCACTAAGTGCTGTAGGGCAGAGGCTTATGGAGCTGAGAGAACAGATGATGGAGGTCCAGTCTAGACTGGCGAGGAGGGATTCACTAGGAAGTGGCTTTGGGGATGAAAGTTAAGTAGGCGCTAACTAGTCTGGGAGATTTCACTTTTCAGAGTGAAGGTGCTCTAAGGTGGATGTGGCAGTCACCTAATCTGGTGTCAATTTGAGGTTTAAGAGTGTAGGGATGGAGTCCTGTCAATCTGGAGATAGCCAATGAGACTTGTGTGGGCATGGTCTTCTCCTGAGAATTCTGGGAAATGTGGTAATTTCTTCTTGGAGGGAGAGATACTATCTTTCTCAGCTCACTCCCTGGGAGACATTGCAGCTGATGAGATACATGGCGAAATGCTGATAGACCCTGAGCCCTGGAAACTGAAGGACCCATGGAGAGACCCTTGCCAATCCCTAGATACTTCTACCACCACTGGATACACGAGACTCTGCACGCACTGGCCTGTGATTATCCTGGTGTCATTGTATGTGCTTCATGAATCTGAAGAGGACTTAAAGATTGATATTGGACATGCGAGTTAATATTGGACTTATGACCTTGGACTGGACTGGGCTGAGATGTTTTCTCGATGTTCAATTGCTCTTGTAAACCTCCTTCCTATTCACATATAAGTGTCCATGGATTTGTTTCTCTAGTCTAGCCGGACAAACACAGTGGACATAGGGCAGGACATGGAAACCAGGACAGTTACAAGAGTCTCAGGTAAAGAGAGGTAGAGACAGACGATGACAGGATGGTTTTCATAGGAGACTCCATGTGTGCAAGTAGCTCCAGAGTTAGTATTTGCTTTTCTCAGGTGTGAAGGCAAGGTCATCAGGACCAAAAATTTAAGACAATCCCCTTTATACTTTTTGAGGCTAATCTAAGTCCAAACCAGCATGGAATTGGACAGAAATGTATTCTTTGAGTCTCTGCAAGGAACCCAGTGTAGACCCTTTCCAACAAGGTGAGGTGGATGGCCAAGGGTGGCGAGGATTCTTCCTTGGGTGTTCTTTCTCAGCACTGGTCGTAGAGTTACTCCTCACATCTGCTATTTTTTTTGGGGGGGGGGCATCACTACCTCTGGTGGTCATGGGCGCTACCCAGTGCTGCTCCTGAGAACTGCCACTGGATTTGAACCGCCAAGCCCGCAGGCCACAGTCCCGCACTCAACCACTTACGCCACCAGGGCTCAGCCCCACAGCTGCTATTTTTATATTGTTGTGTTAGTCAGGGTAGACTAGAGAAACAAATTCACGGATACACCTATATGTGCAAGAGAGAACTTTAGATCAAAGAGCAATTGTACATTAAGAAAACATCCCCGGCCAGTCCAGGTCAAGTCCATAAGTCCACTATTCCCCCAGATGTCTACACTGGCCCATAAATTCTTCTTTAGCCGCACACAGCCATGTAAAGATGCTGGCTAGAGAAAGCTCACAGGCCTGTGGGTGGAAAGTCTTGTGGATCCAGTGGCGGAGAAAGCATCTCAGTGCTGGCCCGGTCTCCATGTGGTTCCGCTGGCTTCAGGGCTCTGGCTGCATGAGCAGAGCTCCATCAGGCTCGTGCCCAGGAAAGCCTCCAAGGGAGGGGGTGTATCTGGCCTCAAGCGCACCATTTATCTCCTTTGTGCCTCCAAAGGGCATCCTCAAGCTGCGACCTGATTGACAGGCCAGACTCCACCCCTTTACTCTTGATGCTTTCAGGTTGACACTAAGTTATGCAACCAGCACAATTCTTTTTAGAGTGCATGTTCTCCAATCTTATTGTAGTTGATATTCCTTATATTAAAATGTCTCTGCTCAAGTGAATGTGCTTTCTCTCTCCTGATTGGATCGAGACTGATAGTATACCCAGACCAAAGAGATTCTTCCTTGAAAAAATGCATGCTTAGATGGTCAAGGAGCTTGATCTGCCTGTGACCACTGAACGAGGAAACTGGGGAGAGCTAGGGCCATGGTAGGTGAGCAGATACTGGGGCGGCAGTGGTTCATGTCACTGTTAGGCCCCATTGGATTGGTTCTGACCCATAGTGACGCTGTGCACAGCGGAACAGGATGTATCCAACCCTGTGCCATCCTGAAAATTGTGTTTATGCTGTAGCTCAGTGTTTCAGCTACTGTGTCAGTCCATCTCCTGAGGGCCTTCCTCTTTTTCTCTGCCACTCTACTTTACCAAATATGACGTCCTTCTCTAGGGACCAATCTCTCCTGAAAACACATCCAAAGTAGGTAAGACAAAGTCAAGTGTATAAGACAGAGTCTCGCCATCCTTGCCTTAAGGGACTATTCTGTCTGTCCTTCTCCTGAGACAGATTTCTTTGTCCTTTTGATGGTCAAGGTACTTTGCCAACATCACGTTGTACCTGAGCGGGGAGAATGGAGAGATACACCATCTGAGGACCACCTGGCTCCTGTGATGGTCTTTTTTTCTCCTTTCTCTGAGCAGGTTCTGGAACATTCACTGAATAAAACCAATAATGTTTATGGGCCAGGCACACATATGATCTCACATCTCTGTCATGAAAACCATCCATAGGCTCTATTCTCATCTTATTTTAGAGTGGAAGATACAGAGGAGTGACTGGTCTACCTTGAACACATAGTTGAAAAATTGGTGGACCCAACTGGAGGACATACGTGGCTTCCTCAAAAGCAGTGTTTCCAAGCCCCACACGTTTGTATCATTGAATCATTAGAAATAATAATAGCAAACAAGAAACTGCCTTCTTATTCATGAGGGGTTTTGAGTCTCTGATCCTAGGCAGTAAGTCATCCTGACTAAAACAGAAGTTTTCAGGAAAGATTTTATTTCCCCCCTCTGGGCTCATCCTGTTTGACAGTGGTATCAGTGGCAACATCTGCTTTGTATTTTTACAGAATCTTTTTCAAAGCATGCATTTCAAGTATGACTGAGTGTTCGATGTTTGGACTGAGCAAAGACATTTAAGTTCTCTGATAAGCCACATGTCTTGAGCACATGGTTACTCTGACTTGCCCAGACTGTCTGATTCATCTGAACAGTCAATGCCCCAAGCTCAGTTTCCTATAGCCTTTGATGGATGAACCCATTTGAACATGGTTTTACACTTCCACATGGCTTATTAACTAATTCATAAGCTTGCTTTTCAACTGAACATTTGTTTACTGAGTGCTTATTCTTTATTGGAGTCCCTAGTGGCCCAAGTAGTTACTGTGCTAGGTTATTAAAGACTAGAGCTTCATGCCCACCCAGAGGTACCTTGGAAAAAGGCGTGCAGATGTACTTCTAACATTCAGCTTTTGAAAATAGCCCCTGGAGTACAGTTTTATTCTGACACATGTACGGTTGCCATGAGTCAGAACTGACTCGATGACAACTGGACTGGACTCCTTGTTAGACATTGTGATAGTGACTCAAAAAATAAATGGCAGGCTCTCCAGCCTTAAGGAGTCCGAAGGATGGAGGTGTAGGTGGAGAACATGGGCAGGAAGAAAGGTGACCCTTAAGCTTATCAGTGCCAAGAGCTTAGACTAATAGTATTTTAATCTGACTGGGGGTTCTGGTTTCCCAAAGAATAGGTCTAAGTTGGTGGAGCAGGAGGAAGATAAAAGGAAACAGAGGAAAGATTTAGAAGGAAAATCTCTGGATAGAGGTATATGCATAGGTGTCTATATATGTAAATATATTCATTCTTTTTTTTTCTTTGGCATCACTGCCCTCTAGTGGTCGTGGGAGCTATTCAACCTTGCTCCTGGAGCGCCGCTGCTGGATTTGAATGGCCAAGCCTGTGCGCTGCAGTTCTGCACTCAACCACTATGCCACCAGGGCTCAGCCGCAAAAAAAAAAAAAAAAAATTCCTGAGCCTTTTTTTTTGGGGGGGGAGGGGGTATCACTATATTAATTCATAAGAATAGAGGTTTTGACCTTTGTACATATATTTATTTGGCAATACACTGAGGTAGTAGATGGACTCCATGCTTCTACTCAAGTCTTTCCTCAATGCAAGAATACTTTGTTCTAAGAACCTGGCATTCTGTGATGCTCACCCTCCCAGCACAATCGTTAAAGACAAAATGCGTGCATAAACAAATGTAGTGAAGAAATCGGATGGTGTCTGGCTATCAAAAGATAGAGCATCTGGGGTCTTAAAGGCTTGAAGATAAACAAGTGGCCATCTAGCTGAGAAGCAACAAGACCCCGTGGAAGAAGAACACCAACCCATGCAATCATGAGGTGCTGATGGGATTGTGTAACAGAGATCACAAACAAACAAACAAAAAAACATATTGTTAAGAATGAAAGGGATCACAGCAGAGACCCAAAATCCATCTGAACACAATGGTACATCTCCTCACAGAAGGGTCACCAGGAAGGGATGAATCAACCAGGGCACAGTATAGCACTGATGAAACACACACTATTCCTCTGGTTCCTTGAGGCTTCCTCACCCCCACTATCATGACTCCAGTCCTGACTTTCACTGTGGGGGAAGGTGGGGAGAGTAGGGGAGGAAGGGTGAACTGATTGCAATGATAGACACTTATTTCTTCTACCCCCTCCCGGGGGGATGGGGGCGGTGAACAACATTAATGGTGGGGGAAGGGAGACAGTGGTTGGTGTAAGATGTGAAGGGGTGGGGTGCAGTGGAAGTTTTCAGTGCTAGAAATCCAACGGGAATGCTATTGCTTTAATAGTGGCAGCAGGGAGGTAGAAGGGGCACATGTTTCAGAGCTGGTTGGGAGTACCTGATGACCGAGTACAGTTGAGAGTGAAAGAGAGGATAGCATCTTGCATTCCTAGGCCAGGGGTGGCTGTGTGGTGGTGATGCCACCAGAGAAATGGTGATGGCAATGGAGGAGCAGGCACGGGAAATGGGGCAGGAATGGGGAAGATGGATTCAGACATGGAGGTGTTGGAATGTGGCTGTATGCTTTTCAAGGGATTCTGGCTCACAGTGATCTTAGAGGACAAAGTACCTTACTTCATAGACCTGCCAAGGCTGTAATCTTTGGAGCTGAAGTTTCCGAAGATTTAGATTCACATATATTCCAACATATTTAGATTCACAATCAATACCCAAGGAAGGAGCAAATCCAGAAAGCAAAGATGTATTGAGCAAAAAGACCTTGAGCAAAGATGTCAGTTTGAGGACTGAGGTGTGTCTGACTCAAGCCTTGATATTTTCAATCCCTTCATATGCATTGAACATTGAACAATAAAGAGAGAAAACCCAGAAGAATTGCTACATTTAAATTATGGTGTTGGGGAAGTACATTGAAGCTACCCTAGTCTTCCAGAAGAACAAACAAAGTTGTCTTGGAAGAACTAAAGCCAGAATGTGTCTTAGAGGAAAGGAGGACAAGACTGTCTCTTGTACTTTGAACATGGTATCAGGAAAGATCGTTCCCCAGAGAATGACATCATGCTTGGTCAAGTAGAGGAGCAGAGAAAAAGAGGAAGGCCCTCAATAAGATGGGTTGACACAGTGTCTGCAACAATGAACTCAAACATAACAACAATTGTGAGAATAGTGCAGGGCTGGGTAGTGTTTCAAGCTGTTGTATACATCCCTGTGTGTTGGAAACGACTTGATGGCACTTAACAACAACAACAGCATCAATAATAACAACAGTAACAACAACAAGCTAGCAGCAGAGTGCTTAATTATTGTGTCACAAAGGTTCCTTATATTGGGACAGAGGTGTTTCCTAAGGAAGCTCGGTGATGAAATGGCTATTAATCTGCTAGCTGAAAATTCAGCAGTTCAAGCCCACCTAATGGCTCTGTGTGGAAAGACCTGGTGATTTTTCATAAAGGAATCCTGTGCAGCGATTCTACTCTGTCACAGAGGGTCTCTTTGAGTTGAAATCACATTCAACGGCACTGAACAACAGCAATAAGAGAAGTGTGGTTATTTGGAGCTGGAAACCAAGCGAAGGACCAGAATCAGTAAGACTAATAATGAGTCACATGTATATGATGATGGTGTAAGGAAAACTCTTTTGCTTGCCTTGGAATTCCAGATCTTTTCTTATAAGTTTTATATTGTAAGATAAACACTTCTTTGAGGACCTTGGGGTTGAATCCCAGGGTTGGTGCACCCAGTGTTGCTAGTTTCCCGAGATGCAGCATGTCAGAGCTGGTGTTGAGGATTTTGCTTCCTTCAGCTCATTGATACATTCCTTGCATTTGGTATCAATAGTTCTCTGGCCATCAGCAAGTCAACGGGATTCTAATATTCCTTCCCCTGATCCAACCAAAGCTCTTTGTAAATTGGACTCAGCGGGAGTAAGTCCAGTGACCTCATAAATAGTGGAAATGATTGCAAATCAGAATTCATATATGTTCCCAACTCAGTGGGTATCCTTCTCCCCCACAAAGGAAGCAATCATTGCTTTCAAATTTCTGTTTGCCCTTTCACTCAGCTACGTTGGAAGAAAATAGAGAGAGAGAGAGAGAGAGAGAGAGAGAGAGAGAGAGAGAGAGAGATTTTCCTGTCTAAGCTTGAATGATCCACTCCCTCTAAGCTGAAGAATAAAAGTCCTCTGTTTGGTCCTGTGTAGTCAGGCCATCACCAGAAGTGTGAGGGTCTGGCTGAGGTCTCATAGAAAGTATCTTACACAGCACCATGGAAAATATCCGAGACTCACAGAAATACTTAAAAGACTGGCAACACCTGCTCATGTCCACACGATCTGTGTTCTCCTCTTTCCGTGGTCTATTCCTCGGCTGCATGTCCTTGACATGGAGTCATTTTGGCCCGTGAAACATGAGCAAAAGTGAATGTACCTTCCAGGCTCGTAGGGTCTAGCATCCTTTCTTCCCTCCTAGTTTTCTAGCAATCACAGTGACCTGTAGATGACTCTGGATCCCTAAACGCTGGGGAGTAATGGATGGAAAGAGTTGGAGGCCCTGAATGACTGCATGCAGCAAAATTGTACCCACCGACCCCCGGGGGGCTATGACATGAGTGAGAAATAAAATGTGTGTGTGTGTCTGTGTGTGTGTCTGTGTTCATCCACTGGGATTTGGGAGCTCGATGCAAGAGTCAGTGCATCCTTCCTGGTACCTGTTTCAAGGAGCCCTGATGGCAGAGTGGTCAAGTGCTTGGCTGCTAATAAGAAGGTAGGACGGTGGAATCCACTAGCTGCCTGCGGAAGAGATACGTGGCAGTCTGTTTCCCTAAAGGAAACCTTAGGGAGCAGTTCTCCTCTGTCGAAGTGTCTGCTAAGTGTTACAATTCATTAGATGACCGTGAGCTGTATTTTCTCTCAGAGTTCTTTTTTAAGGGTCCGCTTAAACTTGTATGAGCGCCTCCCACCCCGAAGTTTCTTTTCTTCCTTTTCTTTTTGTCCCTTCTTGTTTTTCACCCCTTACACAGAGATAAGGCAATTCAATAACTTCTATTCTAATGCATAAAAGACACCTAAAACATAATGAAGGCAAGGCATTACTTGGGGTAAAGCAGTATAGTCTGGGGTTCCCATATAGCCTGTATCTTTTGTTAATCAAATCATTTAGTTTGGTCTAATCCAAGAGTTTTTTGTTTTGTTTTGGTTTGGTTTTACTCATGATGGGCAGAGATGATAAGAGAGATTGCTTTGCGGACTCAATAAGATATAGAAAGACACTTTACGAGCGCCATTTGGCACTATGCATCTCTGAGTTATTTATCGTCAGGGAAGGAGTAGGATACTTGGTGAGAGGAATAAAAATTAAAGTTACCAGGAATGTTATGTAACTTGGATCACATCTTAGTTTGGTGAACGGCATCTAGGGTCTTAAAAATCTGCAAGTAGCCACCTAAGTAAATCTGGAGCAAAAGTCAAAGGAGAAAAGCAAGGTCAAAGAAGAAACTGGATTCTAGGATATTATACATGGCCTACAGCCTCACCTACCTTGAGACCAGAAGAACTAGATGGTGCCTGGCCACTGCTGCCAAACGTTTTGACCAGGGACACAAGAGATTATTCTGAATAGAATGGGAGAAAGATTCCCGGGGTGGATCTACACCCCCCTACCCACAAAATAAAATCAGACTTCCTGTAGTTGTAGAGATTAGAGGAACCCCTGGGAATATTGCCCAAGGATATGTTTTACTCAGGTAACTCAAGCCACTTTTACTGAACAACTATAAAAAATAAAAGACAAAGTGACTCATAAATTAAACCCTGTCAGCAATGAATAGTGTATCTCTTAGCCGGTCAGATACATTATTTTTCGGACCATAAGACATACCTGGCCATAAGACACACCCAGTTTTTAGAGCAGGAAAACAAGAAAAAAATATTCTGAAGCAAATAGAACCACTTCTGGGTAAAAAAAGTGCATCTTATAGTCTGAAAAATATGGTAAATGAGACCTAGTAGTCTAGATGGATTCTAGACCAGAGATGAGAAGGTAAGGGGAGGGACGTGGGGAGACAAGGAAGTTACATTACAGTAATACAAACAGAGCAACAGAATGGAAATAAGGAAATGTGTAACCAGTGTCACTGAATATTATGCGTAGTTATTAAATGAGAACCTGCTTTGCCAAACAAATCTTCACACACACAGAATTTTATTCTATACGTATCAACAATTCATATAGAAGCAGCAGTCAAGAAATCAAACATGTCTGATAGACTGGTCCTTTGTCACTCTTCAGATCTGGAAATCAATTCATACTCAAGTTCATAGCTCAATTTTCAGCCAAACAAGACACAGGTCTAAAGGTGAACAAGAACATTATTGAGAAATACATACTTAAGCTAGTCAACCATTCGTGATTAGAAGGACAACATACACCCAAGTGCAAAATTCATGCATGTTAGAAAAGGAGGAAAGAGGACTGGAAACCAGAAACATGGGAAGGAAGTAAAATAAGTGATGTCACATTTTGAGAATAGAAATCAATGACATGAAATAAAATAATGTCTATGAATTGTTGAATGGAAAGCTAAGCTTTGTAAATGTTCACCCAATTTACAATTCAAAGACCAAAAAAAAAAGAGAAAGAAAACAAATGATGCAGTGTATTTGACAAATGTACTGCAAAAAAGCCACTTCAAAACTTAATATTTTAAGGCAAAGATGTCACATTGATGACTAAAGTGTGCCTGACACAAAGCCGTGATATTTTCTTTTCTTTTTTTTTTTTTGGGGGGGGGTGCTTCACTGCCCTCTGGTGGTGGGAGTAGGAGGCCTAGGCTTTGCTCCTGTGGAGCCGCTGCTGGAATTGAACCTCCATCCCAGCGGGCCGCAGTCCCACGCACAACCACTACGCCACCGGGGCTCAGCCCCAAAGCCGTGATATTTTTGTTGGCCACATACACATGTGAAAACTGGACAATGGAAAAGAAGGACTGAAGAAGGATCAACACATTTGAATTGTAGGGTTGGTGGAGAGTATTAGTAGACCATGGCCGGAGAGAGAAAGGAGCAAGTTAGTCTTCGAGGAAGTACAGACAGAATACTTGGGGAAAAAGAGGGTGAGCGGAAAAAGATGGCAGCTTTTAGGGAGTTGCATTGACACAGTGGATGCAGCCCGGGGCTCAAACACGACAATTGTGAGGATGGTGCGGAACCAGGGAATGTTTCATTCTGCTCCATGTAAGTGCTGCCCGGACTAACATCAATCACAGCAGGAGGCTGTTAAAATCTTTGCTGAGTGATCGCTTCACTCCGGATCTTTCCTCTTTCCCTTATAAATGGGAAGCCTCACATTCTTTCAACAGGGGCACCAAAGCTGGGCCCTAAATTCTGCCATGTTGCACTGCTGGGAAGAAATTCCTTGGATAGCATTTATAGAAAGTTAAGGTTAATTTTGCCACACTCTCAATGCTTTTTATCTCTTCTCTTAGTTGCCGCTAGATTTATGAAAGGAGAATTCATAGCAGAGTTAATAAGTCAATTAAATTTCATTTAGTTTACAAAAACTCCCATTCTAAAATCGCCCCAGAAACAAAACTCCATCTATTCACACAAATTGCGATGCACTCCTCTGAATAAACAATTTCTTTTTGTGTTTTATTGGTTTTATGTCCTAAAAGGACAGAGAGATTCACCAGCCTAGGCGTTTCCATAATTTAAGAGCAATCATTTGCTTTTTCTAATTTGTCCTAATGAGCCCACATTTTTTCTTTATCAGAGTCATTTTCTCTGGCAAAAGGTCATCACAGGCAATCATCCATGTCTGCCGGGTATAAATTGTTTTCATAACAATTTTCATTTGCTTGGGAAGATGTGCTGGGCTGAAAACATGGCCACTTTGCATCCATGACAGTGTGTATCATATTTCCCTCATTTACTTTGGATGATCAACCTTCCAAAGAATAATAAGCCATGGAATTAATAATCTTAGCCGATAATATAGACTTAGGAGACGCTCTCCCTGCAATAGCTTCTCTTATAATGGGCTCCCTCCCCCTTGATCCTGCATAAGAAACGCTGGTGGTTTTCTTGAGAATCTGCAGTGGGGAACCAGTATAAGGTTATGTCCAAGATGGCCACCTGGGTGAGCAAATGCAGCTCAGGGGGAGGGAAACTGGAGGTGGCACCCATTGCCAGGGGTTGAGAAAGGGTAAATCCCTCGACACTGGATGGCCCAACGTTCTTAACAATATGTCCAAAGCAGAGACATACTGGCCTTCACAAGAGAATCGCAGCTGAGGGAAAGGGAAGACGTCAGGTCATGCCTATCTGCTCAGTTCACATTGGGTAAGGCTGAGGTAGAGTTCCGTGCCACTAACCCAGACAGAACTCGCTGACTCTCTTTTTTGCTTCCCTTTCTCTGCACTCCGTCCTGGAGAGATCGGAAAGGTTGTTTTAGAGTTCTCTGGAGAAACAGTACCACTGAGACGCGCGCGCGCACACACACACACACACACACACACACACACAGAGACCACATATATATACAGGGACACTTCAGAAAGTCAATGGGAAAATTCCACTATCTTTTCATTCCCATGATCTCTTTAAAGGTCCTTTGGAATGACTTCCAGGGACAGGTTCACATGATCATGGGGCCTGGCAAGTCTGAAATGTATAGAGAGCTGGAGACTCCTGCTGGCTCATGTGTTTGTGGGGGGCTGGCAGGTACACCATGCAGCGATCAGGCGTCAGGCTGGAGATTTCTTTAGGCTCGCGTGCCATGACACATGGGCCAGAGAGCAGAGAGGAGAGAGAGAGTGATTTCTGCCCCCAAATCTACTTAGAGTCTGGAGGCAGACCACACCACGAAGAAGCTCCCCTTTCAAGAGACTGCTTGATTACCCTCCATGATTGCTGTCATTCGGAGCATGGAGTTGGTTCCGATTCTTAGCTGCCTTAGGGACAACAAAAGGAAACACTGTCCAGGCCTGCATCACCTCATACTGTCGCCTCTGCGTGAGCCTATCATCACAGCCATGGTGTCAATCCATCTCCTCGAGGGCCTTCCATTTTCTCTCCGCCCCTCTACTTTACCAAGCACGGCATCCTGGTCCAGGAACTGGTCTTGGCTGACAAGATGTTCAAAGTACTTGGGATGAAGTCTTACCATCCTTGTCTCTAAGGAGCATTCTGGATATTCTTCTTCCAAGACAGATTTATTTGTCCTTTTGGCAGTCCATGGTACTTTAAATATTCTTCACCAGTACCATAATTTTTTTTTTAAAAAGAAGGATTTTTCTTCAGGATTCCTTATTCATTGTTCAACTTTCACAGGCATAGGAGGCCATGGAAAATACCATGGCTTGGGTCAGGCTCACCTTAGTCCTCAAAGCAATACCCTTGCTTTCCAGCACTTTCCCTTGCTTTTCTTTCTTTCTTTCTTTCTTTTTTTTTTTGGTGGCATCACTGTCCTGGTGGGAGTAAGAAGCTCAGCCTTACTCCTGGATTTGAACTGTCAACGCTGTGGGTCTCAGTCCCGCACACAACCACTAGGCCACCAGGGCTCAGCCTCCAGCACTTTCAAGAGGTCTTGTGCAGCAGATTTACTCCATGGGCTATGTCTTTTGATCTCTCGATTGCTGCTTCCACGAGCATTGACTGTGGATGGAAGCAAGTTGAAATCCTGGACAATTTCAATCTTTTCTTTGTTCAGCCTGTGGTTACTTCTTGGTCCCGTTGTGATGATTTTGGTTTTCTTGACAGTGAGTTATTAGGAATCTTGGTAGTGTAGTGATGGCACCTTGGGCTGCTAATGGCAGGGTCAGCAATTTGAAGCCACTGAAATGGAGAAAGATGGGACTTTCTGTTCCATAGAGTGGAAGACCAGAAAGATCAATGGCAGCTCTATTCTGCCATCTAGGGTCACTATGAGTCGGCAATGACGAGATGGTGGTGAGTGACCTTGTACTGAGCTCTAAGACATACTGAAGATGTCAGTGGTTAATCTTCTTTAGCAAATGTGTCAAGTCTTCCTCATTTCAGCAAGCAAGAGGATGCCATCTGCATATCACAGGTTGCTAATAAGCCTTCCTCCAATCCTGATGCCCCGTTCTTCATATAATTCAGGTAATCTAATTATTGGCTTAACCTACAGATTGAATAAGTATGGCGAGAGGATATTCATTGCACTAGATTATATCATGAAAGGCGATTATGTTACATTATAGAATTAAAGTGTGATTTAATATTTATTAGATTAAAATTATGGAAAAACAACTAATCTAATGTCTGCCCAAACTATTGAGAACAATAGCGTAGCCAAGTTGATGCATAAAATAAATTATTATACAGGCAGATGGTAAATGTGGGGAAAAAGTAGAGGCATCAAGCGAGGAAAAAAGAGAGTCTACCACAGCCTTCTTCTGAAACTGCAGGCTTCCTGTCTGTAGTCGTCCGGAGTAAACCGGGTATGCAGGCTTTACTTTAGAACAGGTATAGCTAGTTGCTTATTTTAGATTAGGTTTAGTGGTTTCCTTATTACCTGAGACAGACCACTTAAATTCCTGATTCAGAACTATCTTGTTACTCAAGCGAATGGAAGACTACTTATTTTTCATTAATTTCATGTCATAGTGTCCTGTCTCTAAACTTCCCTTTGCACTCTCTGCTATTCATTGGTTCACTGGTTTGGGGCACAGTCTACTGCAATAAATGACCATGGACCTCCACTGCCTTCTCTATTGTCACAGGGAAGGAGTCAGCTAAACCTCCATCTTTTTAAATCTATTCTGATACCAATGGGCTTCCCCTGCCACCGTATATTTATTGTGCATCTATGCTGGACTCAATAATTCATTGGAGTAGCCACGCAAAACCCACAGACAAGACTCATGGGAAGGGCGGTTTATTAGGGGAGTTAAGAGGTTGCTGCAAGTCAGGGTCAGCAAATATTAAGGATATGGGCATTGGTGTTCTTATCCAGCAGCCAACTCACTCTCTGCTTCGTCGTATCAGTCATGTGGCCTCTTGGCTTTTGCCTCCATGGGTCAGGAAGCCAGCCTGCTTGCCACCCTGTTCCACAGTTCCACAGTCTCAGTCCAGATGAGAGAAAGGTATCCCGCAGTCTGAACACTGCGCTTCTGAGTCTCCAGGCCATAAGCTCTGATGCCCTCGGTCATTTCAGATGGAGATATTGCAGGTGCTCTTCCAAAAGTCTTCTCTGCTCTACCGCTGCTTCAAAGATTGCCATCCCGGAATCAAAACCCATGACTCACTCTCCTTACCCATCAGGGAACTGGCAACAAAAGAATTAATCCTTTCGCTTCTTGTTGTCATGCCTATTTGCAATAGTCCCACCCACTCATTTGGTGGGAGTTACAGACTTGGGTAGAAGAGCCATAGTCTCAGCTCTGAGCATGAGTAAGAGTTGTCCTGTGCCAGCCTCATAAGGCTCTCCGTGGAGTAGAAGCTACTGCCTCTACTAAGCACAAAGACTTGATGCCACAGTGCTGCAGTGGGTGGGGGTTGTGTTGGTGGTAGTGGTAGGACATGGGATGGCAGAGAGTAGATTTGTGCCCAGAAAGTCCAGGCATAGGTTAGTTTGCTTCAGATGGGAAAATCAAGCACATCCTTAAGTGAAATGGATGAGTTGAAAATGCCAAAATACTGCTTGATTTCCATTGAGTAAAAACAGTCAGCAATCAATAACCAAGTGTGATCGGTCATTTATACATTCAAGAAAGAGCTATTGAGCCAAATTCCATACTAAGAGGTTAGAGATATAATGACATCTTAGTTACAGTTCCTGACCTCATGGGGTTTGTAGACAACTAGGGTTGAAATAGGCAAGAAATGGTAGTGAAATGTGGGAGTTGCTGAGCTAGAAGGAGTTCACAGTGCTTCGGATACACTCAGTAGAACCAAATCTTAAAAAATTTAAAATTTTGGGTTTCAACAATTGTGGGATCCAATGTAAAGCCATGTTTAGACTTGGGAAGGAAAAAAAATATCAGCGAACCCAAGAAGAATGGAAAGAAATAGCATTATTGTGCCAGAACACAATAAAGATGACAAAGAGCTAAACTTTTCCAAGGACACAAAACAAAACACTACCATAGAGTTGATTTCTAGTCCTGGTGACTGCCATGCTTTGACTTGTGTCTCCCCAAATACGTGCCCACTTGGCTGAGCCGTGATGCTCAGTAGTTTTGCATTTCTGTAATGATGCAGTTGGCAGCTGTGAAATGGTCTCCTGTGATGCAATGGGATAAGATAAATCAGTAAAAGGATTAGGGGTGAAATACAACACCCTTAATCCTTAATCCACAGCCCTGATGTAGTCTAAGGGGAGTTTTCCTGGGGTGTGGCCTGCAACAATTTTTATCTGACAAGAGACCGAAGAAGAGAGAATCACATGCCCACACAGAGAGAAGCACCCACTACCAAGACCAAAAAGCTCAGAGTAGAGTGAGTCCTTTTGACCAGGGATCTGCTGCAGGGAAAGATTGATCCCAAGGAGGAGACTAATGGATCCAAGTCAAATGGATCCAAGCAGAGCTCTTCAAGGAATGCCAGCACTCTAGGTGTCGAAAGTAGACCTGATCCTTCCCAAGAGCCCTCACAGAGGCAAGACGTTCCCCTGGAGGTGATATTCTGAATTTATCCTTCCAGATGACTCAACGGTGAACAAATACGTTTCTGTGCATTAGGAGACTCGAGGGTAGTGAGTTGAGATTAGTAAGGCACTCGCATGCTTGGTGAGCAACGCTGGATCCCTGAGACAGTGGTCCTGTCCGACCCAGTTTTCAGGGCTGTAAATCTTCACAGACGCCGCCTGTCACATCTTTCTCCCAAAGAACTGCCTCCGAGGTGAAGTGCTGATCGTTTGTGAGCAGCTGAGCTCTTTCATCGCGGAATTCCAATCCCTATTCCAACACATATCTTCTTTCCAATGATAAATAGAGAAAATAATATTACACTCGCCAGTTATGGAAGAAAAAAAATGATCAAAGAATCACCATTCATTTAAAAAATCATTTATTGATTCCCCATGATGGGCCTAAAGCATTCATATTTCCAGGCAATGGTTAAAAATGGGTTTCAGTGTGATATAGCCCTTCCGTGGTGGTTGCGGAACGGACTGCTCAGCTTTCCGAAGGCAGAGATCTGAGCTCCCCAGGCACCTGCCTGCCTGCGGGCCAGCTGCTCAGAGGTGCCGCCCCCTCTTCGGTGCTGTGGGAACAGGCGTGCCACAGGTAGGTGGCTTTCACAAACGCAAAGTTATTTTCTCACAGCTGGGAGGCCGTTGTTGTGAGGTGGCATCCATAGCGACCCAGCGCACGCTAGAACAAAGCGCCGGCCGGTCCTGCGCCATCCGCACAACGGTTCTTCTGCCCGAGCCCGTGGTGCACCGCTGCACCCATGCATCTCTTCTTTCTGCTGCTCCTCCCCTTTACCCAACACGATGGCCTTCTCCAGGGACTGGTCTTTCCTGACCACATGTCTAAAGCACGTCGCACAAAGTCTTGGCAGTCTTGCCTCTAAGGAGCACTCTGGCCTTGCAGATCATTTTGTTTTTTAGCAGTCCGTTGTACTTGCAACCCTCTTCTGCAGTGCCACCGTTCACATGCAGTTAGGAGACTAAGGCTCACATTCAGCGTGCCGGCTCTGGGCGAAGGCTTTTGTGTGTGTGTTGCCTCCTTGGTTCTCTTCCTTGGCGGTTTGGCGATCCTCATGTGAGTGCATCTCGCTTTCTCCATCTGTGCCTGCATGTCAATTTTTAATCTGCTCTTTTTGTATCTCAAAGGGATGTGTGCTGAAGCCATAGAATTGGGTAAGCATTGAGCTACTAATGGCAAGACAGGGGTTCAAACCCACAAGTCATGCTTAGGGCAAAAGATGAGAGTATCCACTCTATAAAGATATGGAGCCTTGGAAACCCTTTATAAGGTGACCCAACGTGGGACTTGATGGCAATCCAGTGATATGTTCTTGTTGGGATAACACAGAAAGGTCTATCACCCACTGGAACAGGGGTGAGAATACCAATACACTTTTTTTTTGGGGGGGCGCAATACTTTAATACAAAATAGATATTAAGGTTAATTTTGTCTAGGAGATGAGGGGCTCTTTCGATGAGTAGGTTTAGTGCAAGAATTAACCAGCAGGCTGCCAAACTTGCTTTTCTATCACATGAAAGTTTGCCATACTTTAGCCAAGTCTTTCTTCTTTCTCTCTTTCACTTGGGATCATATGTGCATTTTTACCTCTGCTGCCGCCCCCCCCATCCCATTTTTCCTGACCACTGATTATAAATAGAATTGTGTCCCTGGAGAAGGACACCAAGCTTGGTAAAATAGAAGATCAGCTCAAAAAGGGCATGGATGGGCACAGTGGTTCCAATGACAGGCTCAGAGGAAACAGTGGCAGGACTGAGCGTGGCTCTGAGCAAGGTTTCCTTCCGTGGTACCTGGGTTGCTTTGAGTCAGAATTGGCCCAGGGACCCTTAGTAACAACAACCGAAGAGATGCCCTGTACCTGTGACAGTGACCCTGCTTGGGAACAGGGTTTTAGAAGATGTTCTAGTTGGCTGAATATGAGGCCATTTTATCATGAAGTAGGATGGCTCTGAACCCTAAATGATTGGTATTCTTTGAAGAAAGGGGGAAAGGTAAACAATGATTGGTATTCTTTGAAGAAAGAGTGATTGGTATTCTTTGAAGAAAGGGGGAAGGTAAACAAGTGGGCCATCTAGCTCAGAAGCAACAAAGCCCACATAGAAGCACACCAGCCTGTGTGACCATGAAGTGTCAAAGGGATCAAGTAGCAGGCATCAAAGAACAAAAAATTATATGATTGTGAATGACGGGGAATACAGATTGGGGACCCAAAGCCCATCTGTAGGTAAAGCCACATCATCCCCTTACAAAAGGGTTGCTGGGAGGAGATGAGTCAGTCAAGGTATAGTGTAGCAACAATGAAATCTGCAACTTTCCTCTAGTTCTTAAGTGCTTCCTCCCACCCACTCTCAAGATCCTAATTCCACCTTACAAATCTGGCTAGACCAGGGGGTGTACACTGGTATGGACAGGAACCGGAAACATGGGAAATTCAGGACAGATGATCCCTTCAGGACCAGTGGTGAGAGTGGTGATATCAGGAGAGTGAAGGGAAGATGGAATAGAAAGGGGGAACCAATGGCATGGATCTACATATAACCTCCTTCCTGGGGTACAGACAAGAGGGAAGTGGGTGAAGAGAGACATTAGACAGTGCACTGTATGACAAAATAATGATAAGTGGTAAGTTACCAAGGGTTCCTTGGGGTTGGGGAGTGGGAAAGGAGGGAAAATATGAGGAACTGACACCAAGTAGAAGGAGGATGTTTTGAGAATGGTGATGGCAGCCAATGTACAGATGTGGTTTACATACAACAGATGGATGTATGGATTGTGATAACAGTTGCATGAGTCCCCAATAAAATGATTTTTTTAAAAAAAAGAAAAAGAAAGATACACAGTTGCTCCAGATAGATAGATGTGCACTTGATGGTCGGGGGGAGGGGAAGCCAAAACTCCTGCTCGTGAAACTTTTCTATGCCTTCCACGCATGAGATCACAGGAACCTGGGTATAAATCTATGCTGGCAATTCTTATTTAAACATGCTAAAAATGTTCTCTTGCTAAGATTGCAGACCCTTTGGGGAGAGAGGTCCAGGCATATATGTAAGAGACAAGGTAATGGGTACTACCTGGTGTGCTAGTCTGGGTAGACTAGAGAAATAAATTCATAAACATCCACATGGATATAGGGGAAAGGTTTATATACAAGAGGAATGGAATATTGAGAAAGCATGCCAATCCAGTCTAGTCCAAGGCCATAAGTCCGACATTATGCCATATGTCCGATACCGATCCATAAAGTGTCCTTCTGACTCACGAAGCACGTGCAATGACACCAGGACAATCACAGGCCAGTGGATGCAGAGTCTTGTGTATCCAGTGGTTATAGAAGCATCCTGGCACTGGCAGGGGTCTTCCCATGGCTCCTCTCAGGTCCATCAGCAGTATCCATGGGCAAGAAAAGCATCTCAGTGCTGGTGGGGGTCTCCACGTGGCCTCCCAAGCATCTCAGCATGTGGCTTCTCCAGCCCCAGAGGTTTGGTTCCATCAGGGTAAGCCCCTGTGTCTTCTCCTCCGGCTTCTCAGGTCTCCAGCAATCAGGATGGATAAGCCTGCTGTCATCTCATCTTGTTAGTAGTTTGTTTCCAAGGAACTGAGTCTCTGGTGTCTCCATCTCCATGGGGAGAAATATTGCGAGATTTCCCATAATTCTCAGAGAAAGCCAGACTCACACAGAGAGAGGTCTCATTGATTATCTCCAGCTTGACAAGCTAGACTCCACCCCTAAACTCTTAGTCAAATTGGCACCAGAGTACATGACTGCCACACCTGGAGAGCCATAGTGCTTACAGTGAAACCATATCTCCTCCCTCTCCAGCCCATTAACCACCCTCATTCGCAGTACAGACCTCCAGGGGGTACTGAGGCCAGCTCCTCTGTCTCTTTGGTTGTAGATGTGGCAGTAATATGATACATAAACAAAACTGTAAACACATGAACTTGAGCACCACACACAAAGATTAAGCACAATGCTATTTAAATGATTTAAAAAAAATGGGATTCAGCAGTGAATGAAATCAGCAGGTTAGTAAGCCGATAGCTGTTTATAGGGTGGAGTGCTATTCATTCATTAACTCTTTTTTTGTTGGGTATGAGAAGTTTTCAGTGATGTGAAGAAGTGCTTGTGGTGTAAAATTACATAGGTTCAAATACTAGATAAAAGATACACGAACAAATAAATCTGGAGGGCAATACATTAAATTGTTAGGGGCGGGCTGAGCCCCAGTGGCGTAGTGGTTGTGCGCGGGACTGCGGCCCACTGGGACGGAGGTTCATTTCCAGCAGTGGGGCTGGGCCTCCTACTCCCCCCACCGGAGAGCAGTGATGCCAAAAAAAAAAAAAAATGTTACAGGCAATTATCTCTGCATGGGCAATTGCAGGGTTTGGTTTTACTTTGACAATTTTGGTACGACAAAGATTTTTCCACGAAGGGTGTGTGCATTTAGAACTAGAGAACTAGAGAAGCATCAAATCAGTCGCCAACATGTCAATTCTGACTTGTGGGAACTTCATGAGTATCAGTTGAGCTGATTTTTCAGAAGTAGATCAGGAGACCTTTCCTGTGAATTTCCTCTGGCTGGACTAGAACCTCCAGCCTTTGGTTTAACAGGTAAGGGTATTAAGGATTTTCACCACCCAGACACTCATCTTCTCACTCATCTTGAAATATGGACAATGAATCCAAGTCTTTTTAGGCCCATCGTTAGTACCACTCCAACATCTGATGTGGTGTGTTGAGAGTGACGTTGGCCAGAGAGCCGAGAGACCTGAGTTCTAGGTTAATTTCTTAGCTGTGTGATTGTGGTCAAGGTCTTGTCTCTCTGGCGCCTGCTGTCCCATCTCTTCCAAGAAAGAACTGCAAGGGAGAATATTGAATGGGCCTTTCCCGTTCAAAGAGGCTGTCTACAGATGTGCTGAATCACCCTCTATCCCAGCACTTCCTGTCAGTCTTCGAGGTAAAACCAACCCCATGTCTTGGAGCCTGATAGATTTTGAAATTGGCCCTCATTTTAAATCTTAAGTTCTTAGCACAAGAGCAACACTCAATATGGTTCTGAAATATTTCATGCAAAAAAGTGCCGGAGTCATAGACTGAAATATTTATTTGAATATAAATGAACTCCAATTTGCCAAAATGTGTTCCCCCTGTTGTCATGGACACAAATGCCTGCCTTTCTGAGCTGCATTGCTTTTCTAATGGGTACAATATGTTTCGCTTCCTCGTTGGATAGGAGAAATGCACCATTCTGTGAGCTCCCCAAAATGTCAGCCAGGGGGAAATGTTTGTGCCTTTGATTCTGCTTCCCCAGCCAGCTGGAATTCAGTTGATAACCTTGTAGGTTCAAGACAGTGGTTCAGAGATTGCGACTCCTCTCTGCCAGCTTCCCTGGGAGGTGCTTGTTAACGCTTGTGAAGTGGGCCCCTGGCTCCTGGCAACCACGTGCACCACGGAACACCTCAGGGTTCAATCCTGCAGCATCTCCACATCCCAATCATTGATTGTGTGTGTGGGTTGTGTGTGTGTGTGTGTGGGGGGGCGACCATAGTGATCCATAGACTTTTAATTGGTTGATTCTTGTAAGGTGATGGTGAGGCCTTTCTTCTTCGTTTGTCTTCATCTGGAAGCTCTGCTGAAACATGCCCAACATCAGTCACACAGGAGCCACTACGGAGAGATGCACTGTGGCTGAGCTTCAGAACTCTGGGCTGGGAATCACGTCCCGATCTCCTGCCTGAATGAACCTCCACAATCCCTTCCTTTGGAGGTACCACAGTAGAATGAATATGTACCTGGCTGACTTCCAAGGAGGTTGGTGGCACTACAGGCTAGGTGTTGGGCTACTAATCAGAACATCGATGATTCGCTCGCTGAGAACTTACAACCATTGAGTTGATTCTGACTCATACGAACCCTATAAGACAGAGCAGAACCGTCTCTTTGGGTTTCTAAGGCTACAAAATCTTTACAGGAGTAGAAAGCATCATTTTCCTCCCTGGGGATGGCCTTGTGAAAGCCAACGATCTTTCATGGAGTGGGAGAAAGATGCGCCTGTCTGTGTCCAGCAAGATTGACAGTCTTGGAAACCCTAGGAGGGGTCCTGAGGAGTCAGGACCAGTCCATGGCAGTGAGTAGAGAGACTTCCACCCAGTACTCTCTTGATAGCTTTTCCAATCCAGGCCCTCTCTCACCTCTTTGAAAGTTCACCCTTGATGGTTCATGCTTCAAGAGTGAGGGTTGCAGGAATGATTTTTGAACAGACATACCTGCTCCTGCCAACATCTAGCCCTAACTCTGATCCTAGACTAGAGTTGCCATCTGTTCCTCTTGGCAAACGGAAATCCTTGGAGGCATCTTTTCTCTCTCCCAAACCCTCGCCTCCTCTACAAAGGTAGCTACTGAACCCTGCCAAACCAGCTCCTCACCCTCCCTCCCTCTGCTTTCTCAGTCTTCTTTTAACCTGTGTCCACTGTGTTAGATTGAGAAGTGAATTCCACCGTGTTCTCTAGAGAAGCAAAAGTGGC